>JAQPZY010000500.1:0-32500 GCA_029931535.1 Margaritifera margaritifera
AACATATGCATGAATTTTTACAAATTATACACAAATTTAAATTCAATACAAATGTTTATAGCAGTACTGTTACATAATTTGTACAGACATGAAAAGTTTTTTCAAAGACTTCTAGAAATTTACAAGGATTTTTTCTTTTTATGGAAATTGAACTTACTCCATATGTTACATTGTATACATAAATAGGCACAAAAGTACATTTGTTGATTTGGTATTTTACAGCACATCAACACAAGTAGGTTATTTAGTGCCAAGGCAATTGGAGAAAAGTACCTTGCTTAAGGACACACCATGATAGCAAATCCAGGCTGATCCACTGATAGGATTCAAACCTGCACCCTTTTAGTCACGAGTCCAGCATGCTAACCGCTTAGCCACTGCAGCTCCTTTACAAAAGTCAAAATAAAACACTTGAAACCACTACATGCTACTTCATCTGGTAACTACCTGTGTCATTTTTCTTTTGTTTCACCCAATCTTATTGGAAATTATTTCTTATTTTTGGAAAATACATAAATAACACAGACTTTGAAATTTTAAAAAAATGATATATTTCACTCAGTTTCAACTTTTTGTATTCTCTTAAAATAATTTAAGGTGTTTCTTTAGCAAAATTTAAGTTTTTTTCCAACAAATTTAAGATGATGTTTAAGGATGGAACCAGCTTTTTACATTCAAGCACTTTTAAGGCATCACCTCCAATTCAAGGACTTTCAAGTTCAACGCAGGCCTCAAATTCCAAGATTTTTCAAGGCAAACCCTCAAATTCAAGAATTTTTCAAGGATGTGCAAACAATGCATTGTACAAAAAGCATAATACCCAAGAAGCAAATCAAAGATATTTTATGTAGCAAATATGTTGAATTTACCACAATTCAGGAAAACATGCAATCTGATTAAAAAAGACAGTTCTGCAACACAACAGAGAACAGATGGACACTGATATGAGGACATATTCTGTTGACCTTTTGATTCACCAATCAGATTATAGCTTTCAGGTTTATGAAAGTTAATCATTTGGAACATATCATTTCTAACCATAACTCACCCTAATATGAAATGCAATGCTTTATCTGATAGGTTACTAAATATACAAGGACTAGGATTCCAAAGGTCATCAGAACATTGAACCTTTATCAGTGCCTGTCAGATCTACTTGTTATAAGTACCATTAATACTTGTGTATAATCTAAGTCCAAATGCAAACAACATAGACCCTGATCTACTATCGCATAATGGGCCGGCAGATCATGGTCTATGTTGTTTGTTCTACTGATTAGTCCTTACAAGCTGCATATACCCAGATCTGCCGGCGCATTATGCATTGGCAGATCTGGGTCTATGCAGTTTGCAGTTGGTATCTGCTTATATGCGAGTATATACGGTAGATCCCAATTTTAATCAGATTATGAAAACTTTATGACCCCAAAACCAGTACAATATACGGTGCTTTCTGTGCATATGATTGGGAGCCTCAGTGTATAGAGATATAAAACAGTGTGAGAGAGGCAATTCTGAGTACTGCTTGCACTTTGTGTTCCTCTCTTTTCACAGCAATCAGCTTGAATGTTAATGCATGTGATCATGAACTGCACAAAGTGTACTCCCTATCAAGACATCTGCATATAAATCAGTGTAAAACTTGATTGCAGCTGCAACAACTGCAAACAATTCACACAATAGCAAACAAAATTGCATTCTCCAAGTTCAAATTTAATACAGCACCACAGGAAGTGAGATTTGATATGATTCATCACATAATTTGCGTAAATGTGCGACTGTAAAATCTCAGCTCAACTGGTTACAAGTGATAAAATTTCAAACAAGAAAAACAACTTCAATGTATGAAAGTGTTCAAGTTCCAACCCTAGTATAGGTCACACAAGTACGACTGATGAATAAAAAAATTACAATTAAATCATAAGCAGAAATAAGTATTTTAAATCACCTCTAAATCTTGTGAGAATGAAGGCTAGATGGGCAAGTGTGGGCAGAAAAATACTGCAACTTTACACTCAGTGTAATCTACACCATTTTTACCTAAAATTTATTTTCTAATTTTTCTATTTTCTCTCTTCTTCCATTTACATTTTTAATAAGAAAGCCATTGCCTGCATATATTGTGCTCTTGCTTCAAACACCACTGTAAATCCAGTCTGATTCAAACACCGCTGTAAATCCAGTCTGATTCAAACACCGCTGTAAATCCAGTCTGATTCAAACACCGCTGTAAATCCAGTCTGATTCAAATGCCACTGTAAATCCAATCTGATTCAAACACTGCTGTAAATCCAGTCTGATTCAAACACCACTGTAAAAATCCAGTCTGATTCAAACACCGCTGTAAATCCAGTCTGATTCAAACACCACTGTAAATCCAGTCTGATTCAAACCTTGAATCTTCTTTAGGATCAGCCTGCCTTTGTTTATGGTGACATCCCAGCATTAACAGAATCCCTCAAGGGCTTTGATACAAGCAAGTGGAAAACTTTGACCAGCTATTACTAACATAAATCTTCTATGATTATGACCTGGACTCCAAAGTTGACTGGGGGAGCAAGACTGTCCAAAAACTAATTATGTTTGCCCTGAAGATGTAAATATGGCTGTACAATTTGTATTTGTCCCATTTTCCCAGACACATGTGTGAATTTGCAAAAGTGACTTGTCTGACCCATTTTTACTTGTCCCATTTTTCTCTTCATGATTTTCTTCTTTTTCCAATGTCTAAGCTAGAGTCTGAAAAAAGTAACATCTATAATTATGCGGTTATGACTATGTACCTGTACTCTTATTAAGTACCAATTTATATACAGTAAAGTGTTAATGTTTTTACCATGTATGTGTGATGTGTTGAAGTATATATTCAATAAAATCGCTGCTTTTTAGAATTAATATACCTGTTCATTTTACATTTTTAGTTGCCTGTTTATAAAAGAAAATAGCAGATTATTAAAATTATCAAGTTTAAAATGCAGTTTCCTAATGTGTTTAATGGTTTATGCCAATTCCCTCAAAAAATGGCACGGGGCAGATGAACTTCTAAATGAAATCATAATGAAGCCACAGGATACATATCCAGCTATAAAGAAAATCCATTTTATAATCTGTAATAAATATAAATATAGCCAAGAAAATATAAAGTGTAAAATCTGTAATAAAATTATTTTTAATGTACATCTCAAAATCCAATCTCTGAACACTTATGGCCTGTACACTTGCTGCAGCTCCCAAAATCACTGTATTTTTTTTATATATGGTATCAGGATTAAGCAATATTTCATATCACCTCAGGACTTTGTATTTTTTTAAAAACTGCACAGATGAAATGTGAAAATGGGTTTTAATGACATGGGGAGATCATTTTTTAAAGAAATAAGCTGGTTTTTAGAATCGAGTCATATGCAACTCTGAGACAAACCATCTGAATACCAATCAGACTTGCTGCCTGTGGTGTAGAAGAAATCTTACCATAAACACCCATTACTAAAAATGAGCTGACTTATCTGTACCTTAGTGAAACATTCCTTTTATTATAATCCCAATAAATAAAGCCATTACGTGTCTGCGAACATGTCCATTGTCAAGTCTGGAAAGTCACAATGCTGTGCCATATTAACACATAGTAGAAGTCAATATGAGACTGCACACTATTCTAATACGGTTTAAGGAGAACATACTGATCCTAAAATGGATAATGCAGCGGAAAAAAGGCAATATATGTTTCAATCTTGCAAATGAGGCAGAACTCTTGCAGTCAAGGCACTTGTCCAACAGAAACATCAACTTGACATAGGTGTCAGGCCTGACATAGGTGTCAGCCCTGACATAGGTGTCAGCCCTTGACATAGGTGTCAGCCCTTGACATAGGTGTCAGCCCTTGACATAGGTGTCAGGCTATCCAATATGTACAGCCCTGTTAAAGGAAGTATAAGCAAATGAAGAATTTTAATAAACCATAATGCACATCTTGCAGGTTGTTAGCGTGTTCCCCAAGCAGGGTTCTCTCTTGAAACAAATTTATCCGCTGATGAAAGGAAAAAAAATCCCAGTCAGAAAGAACATTCTGGCCCCATAAATTAAATGGTCAGTCCCTTAGAGTACACATGCAGTCAGAATTGAACTAGTTTGAAGTTGTGTACATTCAGCCTCGTGACTGTACCGTTACTGTTTAAGGACTAAGCTTGTGGTTTGCATTTCAGTGTAAATTCAGTGTTTTCTGTTTGTCTGGTTGTTTTTTTTAAAAAGAAGCAGATGTCAATTTGGAATTTAATTGTCCATATCCCAGAGGATTACTTTTCCTTTGGAACAATAGGATAAATTTATGCTGTTCAAGAGAAGCTCAACAAGGTGTGCTTCTTGTCAAGTCAGTGCATAAGTTTGTTCCGATTTCTTTGAATAAAGTAAAAGTATAAAATTATTGCAAAAAAAGTCAATCAACCTTTTCTAAATATACATGTACTGAATATACAAGACTTTTGAAATTATTTTTATATTGTCCAAATATATGATTGAAATAAAGATGACTGATTCTTCAAATAGTATCTGGTTGTAGATCACTCTTGACGTCTGTCTTTCTATAGGTGGTCTTCATTCATTGGATGTTCAAATGTCAAAAAGAAATGTCAACCAGCCCCTCCTAGGTTGAATTACCATTTTTACGTGATGGTGGTGATTTGTAGATATTTATCCCTCCACTGTGGAGCGAAAGTGGAGGGGATTAAGTCCCCCACAACGAAGCATAGGGTTTTTGAAAAATCGTGTGAGCTGTACTGTATTTGTCATAGGCAGTCCATCATAAACATCTAATTTTGCAGTCAACTACTAGTAAATGGTGGTTAGTTCCTTTCATTTAATACTGGAATAGTGCAGATGATATCAAATGAAGATCTGACTCAAGTCAAGAAAATAATTTCAATGCAGGTTTATTTACAATTTCAATGCAGGTTTATTTACATTGAATATTATAAAGTGTATAGTGTGCTATTACTAAAGAACAAAGATAAACAGCATATATATAGACAATACACAAAGTCTAAAATTAACAATTCTAAAACACCAACAAATGTTACATGCTTTGATTGATCAAATATCAAACTCTGCAACAGTAAAATCCACAATAAGCAGCACTCCCACTAAAACACCCTTCATTATTACATGGTTGCTGTTATAATTAGGCCCTTCCTTCTAACACAGTTCCTGTTATTAGGCAAGTATGGTCATTCATTCCAATTCATTAAGTGGTAGCAAATTATGTCATGCACTTCATTATAAGATGGTTTCACTATAAGGTAGTATACTCCATGGCCACCATGATTATGCTATAATGTAGGAGTAGTGTATACTGCATTTCATTTATAAGGCAGTCTCACTATAAGGTAGTATACTCCATGGCTACCATGATTATGCTATAATGTAGGAGTACTGTATACTGTATTTTATTATAAGGCAGTCTCACTATAAGGTAGTATACTCCATGGCTACCATGATTATGCTATAATGAGGGAGTACTGTATACTGTATTTTATTATAAGGCAGTCTCACTATAAGGTAGCATAATCTAAGGTTATCATGGAGTATGTTATAATGAGGGAGTACTGATTAATGTACTTCATTATAAGATGGTTTCACTATAAGGCAGTATACTCTGGCTACCATAGATTATGCTATAATGTAGGAGTACTGTATACTGTATTTCATTATAAGGCAGTTTCACTATAATGCAGTATACTCCATAGCTACCATAGAGTATGTTATAATGAGGGAGTACTGTATAATGTACTTCATTATAAGGCAGTTTCACTATAAGGCGGTATACTCTGGCTACCATGGATTATGCTATAATGAAGGAGTACTGTACTACAGAGTAAAGCATCGATTATCCAGACCCATAGAGGGACATATATTTCGTCTGAATAATCCAATGTCAGGATAATCAAGTTTTGTTCCAACAGTAGAAATGTGACTCTTAGTATCTGAATTATATAGTCTGTTAATCATATGTTTGACTGTATATGCATCAGTCAATAAGTAACTATTGGAGTTTTGTAGTCATCTGACATGTTTAAAGTAGAAACAGTAAGAATATTATCAAGATGCAAGAATTAAATACTCACTGCCTATCAGAGAACTATTTTTACTATCTTTGATGGAATGATAATACAGGTGTGATGGATGGAAAAGACTCTGTTCAAGGTATACTATGACAACATTGATTCTTTTTGGACTTTCGATGATGGAATGATAACATTTGTGTGATGGATGGAAAGGACTTTGATCACTCTGACAACATTGATTCTTTTTGGACTTTCGATGATGGAATGATAATACAGGTGTGATGGGTGGAAAGGACTCTGTTCAAAGTATACTCTGACAACATTTATTCTTTTTGGACTTTCGATGATGGAATGATAACATTGGTGTGATGGATGGAAAGGACTTTGATCAAGGTATACTCTGACGATATTGATTCTATTCATACCTGTGCTGGTAGGCAATTAACTTGTATCACCCATTAAGTCAACACTGATTGACAGTTAATTATGTCAGTATTAACTACAGAATGTATTTGATCAGACCATTATCAGTCTTTAATTATTCTTTATTAGCCCGGGATATTTGTATGGCAAATTACATATTGACATATAGACACTCATTTAGCTACAGAACTTTCTCTCTTTGTATCTCACCATCTCCATTCTTCTCTCCTAATTACACTTTTACTTTAGAGGGTTAATTTATTTATTCAAAATACTATTGAAATTATAACTGTACAACACAATTGAGTCCATAATAGCAAAAAATCTAGATAATCAACATCCGAATAATCAATGCCTTTTATATTATTGTGGCCTGATACTCGTCTTATTACAATACAGTAGTGTTACATTATGGCTTAGTTTTTGGGGGTTCACAGTGGCCAAAATATAGGCCCCAATCCAAATGCAAATGAATCCCAAATCCCATTAAAAATATTCCAAATAATGCACCAATTTACTCCTGAAATTTTTCTTCATAATTTATCTTCTCTCCTGCCCCCCACAAAAGTAAGCCATTCACATTCCTATTCACCCAATCAGAATCGCAGCAAAGATAATATTTTTTGACACATTTTTCAAAAGTTTAATGAATGATAATGAATGGCAATTGCTCTAATAGACAACTTTCCCACCACCAACTAAAATTCATGACAAATTGTAGCATAAATTGTCATTCACAGCAATTGATGTCATAATTATGTTTTTTAACAAAACAATTAAAGTACATATATTGTGATAGCTTCATACAGGCAAGACTACTGAATGAAAAACAAAATTGTTAGGACTGTTTTCATACCATTTGTAGACCCTGATATAAACTTTAAACAGGCAAGTCTTCAAATTCAAACAAGGTCAAGGGAAAAAACTCAAGTAAAATACTGCACACTGATATTACCACAGTTGTGTACCTTTAACCAACCAATGTATACCAGCTTTGAGAATGAATGAATATACATTTTCATTGCCTGCAATCAATATAGAGTAAATAAAATGTTTTTCATCTGGTTGCTATGGAAGCCATCCTGCCCATAATTTTGACTGAGCATATCCTAAGAATCAACTGTAGCAAGTTTTGGTCAAAATTAGCTCTGTCATTCTGGAAAAGTGGACAAAATAGTTTACTTTATTGTCTCTAGAAGTGTTCCCACGTTTACTTCTTTATTTGTTACCAGTTGCTTTATTTTTAAAGCATTTACATTTTTTAGGAAAATATATTTATGTGAAACTGCTGCAAGTCATAGACTGTCCAGAAAATTTTAAAAAAGGTTTTGGCATCTTAATCTTTGACAACTAAAATGAATTTTTTATAATGATGTTTTTTAAAGCAGAAGGAAATATTTCTGGTGTACTACTTAGTTTGGCAAATTTTTCATGAATAATGTTTACTATATAGTTTTTAAATTTATAAAACTTTTCAATGAAGAATTGTAATTTTCATATTTTTTTAAAACAGATCCCCAAATTTACTACCTTTAATCAAATAACTTAAACAGTTCAGGAATTTTCCTACCAATTCTGATGTGGAACTTGGGTCGCTTGGAATTAGAAAAATTGCATGTAAATATGCTAAACTGGGAATTTTCAGAATAAAAGAAAAACAAAACAGCATGTATATTTTATGAGCCATTTTTTTAAATATAGACCTCTAAATTTCAACTGTTGTATCATGTACATGTATTAACAAGTTCTTTAATATATATGGAACTTTCTCCACATTTAACTCCTTTCTTTGATGCCAGTAACTAAATTTGTAAAAAAAAAAATCATTATTTTTATTGTGCACATTTTGCATAATTGTTTTTAATATACTGCCCCAAAATGTCAAAGTACTCATGATCATATGTCATACATGCAGCAGCCTGCCCATCCTGACTAGAGGAGCACTGGCGTTTACACACAGGTGTGAAATTCGCACCTCGCCCGAGATAGATATGCTTCTTTGATCTCTTGTTGTTTCAGTTCCCTATATTATTAACCCACGAGGCCTTTGGTCAGTCGAACTAAAAATGACATTTGTATCAAGGAAAAAAAAAAAAAGGACGGTCCGATAATTCTTTCTGAACAAAAGAAACCCATCTCAGGGTTCCCCCCAGTGACGGATTTATGATTTTGCCGCCCCTAGGCACTGTCACCCCCCCCCCCCCCCCAGCCTTAAATCCAGGGTCTTTAAAGACCTTTACGCCTTTAAAAAATGGCAAACTTTAACTAGAACATTTTTTTTTTTTTTTAAATCAAAAATTTTACTGCCTTATCTACCTAATGGAAAATCCGACACAGGGTTCCCCTTCACTGGGATTTGCATAACACGATTAGCCCACCCTTCCACTACAATAGTTTCCGCCTACCACTCCCACCCCCCAGCAGCTTGTAACCCTCTCCCCCCCCCCCCCCAATTTTAAAAAGGAAAAGCATCAAGGATATTACAAATGCACTTACTCATTTCATTCATTGATTTATAACCAAGCGATCCATAACATTATCTCATTCTTCTCGTTTTTGTATACAGATTAAAGTACTGAATACAAAAACATATGTCATAATAGAAAAACTCATATCAGCGATGACAATATTTTTTCACAGCTTTAACTTTTTGCAAGTTAACAGTTTCGCCGTGCAGCCATGCTTCGCCCGCTTGTCGTGTAGCCTCACGACTTAAGAGCATGCGCAGCTGCAACAGCTGACTGCGCGTCTTTATCCTGGCTCAATAAAACATTGGTGTTGCGAACTCGTTCACTCAATATTTTCAAAAATATATACTTTCAAAAATGTTTTAATACAATATAATGTAAATCCTTTTTTAATTGTTTAGTGCTCAATTTTTTTTTTTTTTTTTTTTTTTTTTGGGGGGGGGGGGAGGGGGAGCTCAGTTTCAACTGTATACCGAGATATCATGCTCAATAAATTCGAATTTTCTAAGGAAAAACCCACCAAAGAGGCTCGTATCGTAGCTTACAATTTACCTATAAATCGTACATGTACTATATAATACTACTATATAATATAATAGTATCATATAGTACATGTATGATTTATAATATAATAGTATTATATAGCACATGTATGATTTATAGGTAAATTGTAAACAACGATACGAGCACCTATGAAACCCACAGGTAAGAACACTTTGTATTGTACAACCTTTGTAACCCTTCTGGCAACGATACTACTATAAGCATATGTAAATTCATCGAAGAAAATATGCATTGACTATTATACGAAAGATTTATATAGATATATCTGCTACCATTAAAACATTCTTGAAACTGGCAATTAAGGTGTGTTTTTCATATTTATATTAATTAAAAGTTTCCTTTGCTTAAAAATGAAGAAAAAAAAAAGGTTTAAGAAATTTGAGACAGGGTAAATTGATTCTGAGTTGGACACGATTTTACATTTAATCTGATACGAGTCCATACACAATTATATTGTGAAGTAAATGTCAAGGAAAGGTAACTCTTTAACATTTTGAAGCGGACTTGTTTGTTTAGCATTGTGGTTCCTAAATGTGTTGGTATGCATATATTAAATATTGTGGGATAAAAAATGTCCCTTTAACGATCGAATCGGATTTAAGATAAGTTATATATATATATATATATATATATATATATATATATATATATATATATATATATATATATATATATATATATATATATATATATATATTATTATTATTATTTTTACACCGATCATCCCAACTTCGACTCTTATTATACAATTTTGCTAATCTGACAAGAACGCAAAATAGGCATGTAGTTTACTAATATTTAAGACCGTTTTTCAATTGTTTCTTCTTTAATTCAACAATCATCATCATCATTGTTTCTTCTTTCTTTATTGCATTATTAATTTTTGTTTTTAGATTCCCCATGTCATTAAAACAAGTAATATTCCCGGTTTTCTCTTGTTTTTTTTTTTGTTCAGTATTAATTTTGCGGATGCAGTTTGTTTCATCCCGTGACAATGAGCTTGATTAGCTGGAAGCGTTAGGAATTGTTTTACCTTACTTTTCAAATGTACTCGAATCTTTGTGAAATGAATGTCATCTTTGGATCATTTTTGTATGTTTTGGGAAAGGACCTAGATAAGTTAGACAACTCGCGTCTAATCCAATATTGTTTAATAATATGACAATAAAATATGTTTCAAAAGCGATGTGTGTGTGTGTGTGTGTGTGTGTGTGTGTGTGTGTGTGTGTGTGTGTGTGTGTGTGTCGGGTTGGGATGCCTTTCTCCCTATCCGCGTGTATACATGGGAGTTCATCACTTGTATTCGAAAACCACTTTTATTTTGCCTAAAATGACCATGCAGTCTGATTTTGAGATCTATCAAACACAGAACTATGGCACCTTGATCAAAGGTGATAGGTCTGATCTTGAGATCTATCAAACACAGAACTATGGCACCTTGATTAAAAGAGATATGTCTGATCTAGAGATCTATCAAACACAGAACTATGGCACCTTGATCAAAAGAGATAGGTCTGAGCTTGAGATCTATCAAACAGAGAACTATGGCACCTTGATCAAAAGAGATATGTCTGATCTTGAGATCTATCAAACACAGAACTATGGCACCTTGATCAAAGGTGATAGGTCTGATCTTGAGATCTATCAAACACAGAACTGTGGTACCTTGATTTTACTATATAACATACACAAATTCAAATAATTATAACTTAGCTATTTTTTGTCCGATTTCCACCAAATTGTCACCAAATACAAAAAAGTGCTAGATTAATATAAGCATACATTTTAACAAGAAAATCTTTAATCTTGCAGTTGATGTGCATGCTCTTATAAAGTAGTTTCTATAACGTTTACCCGAAAAATGTTCCATTCATTTTTAAACGCTTGATGTTAACTCGCAGCATGAGCGATAGTGATTAAGCATTAGCGAGAGTGATTCAGCATTAGCGATAGTGATTCAACATTAGTTCTAATTATGTTTTTTTAGAAGGGTTTATCCTCATAAACTTTTCTGCAATTTTCACCTTTACATATTTTTAAAGAGATTAACTTTTAAATTAGCACAAGGCAATATATATATATATATATATATATATATATATATATATATATATATATATATATATATATATATATATATATATATATATATATATATCCTGGATTGTGCTGACGTGCCGGTAAATCCTACTATGCATACATACATCCCTACGTTCTGTATGACCCGGGAAGTTTCTTTTATTTTCTTTAACATTTATCTCCCTTGTCATCATATAGAAATGACGGCGAGAACAGCAACAAATTGGGTGCGGCTTAAAAAGGACACGTAAAGTAACAGTCGGTCTAAGGGAGAAAACTCCTTAAAACTCATTAACCCAAGTAGAATGACTCTTAATAGTAGTACGACAAAACTCATCTTTTGAGGAATACATTTGGAAATAAAAAATTCTACAAACTTATAATAATATAGAGTCTGCTTTCTTAAAAAGCAGAACAAAAAAAACAAAAAAACAAACAGACAGGCAAGTATGAACCGAGTTTTCATATATCCAGGTTTTACCATGTATCACAGTACACTGACAAACATATCGTACCAAAAAAGTTAATAGGAAAAGTTTGTCGGTTCAAAGGTTTTTGCGAGCTATTGCTCAAAATGAGTAGATGAGTTATATATTCACCATGTCTTTTTCAGTCTCACACACTCTATGCCCACACACACACACACACACACACACACACACACACACACACACACACACCTCAAAATCGGATATGTTAGTTGGATTGGATCTAGGTCGGTGAACTTTAATAGCCTATGAAAGGTACCATAGTTAATAATGAAGTAAAGTCACCGATTGCAACATTCGGACCACCTCGTCTATTTCTGCAGGACAGAAATATGCATCGGATGTATGTCGGCGCAGTAATTTACAGAAAAATCATACATTTTGTTTCGCCGGAAAGTCTTCGCAGAAAAGAAACCGCAATCCATTCGAACTAATTCTACTATTTCTACGACTGGATTGACCGTAGGATTGACTGAGAAGTTTCGAATTATAATTAGTTTGATGCATTCGCAACTTATTGGTCAACCCTTGTTTCGTAAATAGCGGAGGTAGTCCTAATGGCAGCTATCGGCATACATTCGAGGTATGATCTTTAGGATTGACCTCGAATTTGCGAATGCGACTTTACATGTCAACGTATCTGGTTTAGCTTAGGTAGCAGGATATGGTTTCGTGAATTGGTCCATATCACATTTCTTAACTTAAGGCTATGATGTGGCTCTTTTAGTTATTATTGTTTAATAATTAAATATATGGATATTTTTGTGAATTAGGTGTTTCGGACTTGCGTTGTTCTTGAAATTGATGAGAGCATGTACACAGTATCTACACAGTGCAATACCAATAGTCGGCTAGGAAGCAGAGCTAGCCACCCATAACAGTAGACATGATGGGTTCAAAGCAAGTAGAATGTCTCAAAAACGACCTGGATGTCAACCATTTTGACTTGCATCAAGCTGTTTAGTACACAATGTTTTTCAAAATTATCATAGAATGACAGGGATTGCATTTGCACTGTGAACATCACTGTGTGTCAAAAATTACGTTCGGACATGAAGAATGTATGTGTGAATTTGTGGATGGGGTGCATAAACTTCTTTTGCTTTGAGCTTCTATTGAATTCTCAGGTCAAATGCATGATATTCTTATATTTTGCTTTATTATAGCTATCCCAAAAATATGGACCGTTTGATCTCGCTGGTGTACTCTACTTTTTATGAATTCTTATATTATGCAGGTTGATGCGGCATACAATTTTTGTGCATAAAAACTGTCCGTTGCGCCCTTAAAAGGACAACAACTATTTTTTTTTCTATTGGTGCAGTCAACAACATTTCTCTTTTTCTATTTCTTTACATATATGTAAGTACTTACTATGTACTAGCCTCATTATACCACTTACCTTTTCCCCATACCCTTCTCTTCGGTATGGAAGAATTAGAGCAGGGGAGGTAATCGCTTTTTGCAGATCTAAGTTAGAACTATTTTACATGAAGACAACGTGGCATATTTGGGCTGAACTTACTAGATATGGGAAAATAATGGGGTCATAATGTATTTTCTTGCATTTTCTGTTGGTGTCAAGCTCTGCGTTCCTATTTTATTCAATATGTGTCATATTTCAGTACAGACACATAAAAAAAAAAAAAACCATTGCATAAAACATGTCGTCACACATTCTTCAAAGTAATTTAACTCCACAGGAGCAGATACACTTCAGAGAAATCATAAATAAATATGCTGTTACGAATGGCGAATGCCGCCAATGGAACAGTCTTGCAAATAGTGACGAATATGGCATTTTGCGGGTCATATTTTGGGGCAGAAGAATACAAGTTTTAGTACATGGACTTACTTCTACCTTCATGATCCCACTGTAAAGCTGACTCAAATATTCACATCTCACACCTAAGCAATAATAAGAAATGTATCTATGTTATGCATTTATCTTGAAAATTCTAAGGTCAATTATCAAACGACAAGCTGTAAAATAAATGAAGAATGTGTTGGACATAATGGTTGATCCAACTGTATCCTATGATGTAAATATTAACTGTTGAGTTCTTTGCTGTATGCTTGTTTATTGTTTGTTCATGGTTCAGCAGTCGTGTAAACTGAACTTGCATATAACTTCTAGTTGCATTGCTTCTTTCGACTGGAATACCAGTTTTTCCTTGTACCAAAAAATTGTATATCATTAATTCTTTTGATAGAGTGTAAGATGTCGAAAGCCCTACCGATAGCCCTAGACAAAATCAGAGTTACTATGAGTTAGCAACTTAAGGTAAAGGCACATCTCTTGCCTTTTATGGATTTTAACAACAGTAAAAGCATTTTCACATTCATGGGGTTGAAAGACTAATTCAGAAAGTTTGCTGGAGTTAACAATGCAGTTTTTCCTCTGAAACTGTCATGTTTTTACTGAATATTGAAAGTGCATACGAATGACATTTTTTAATATTTTTTGCAGGTCTCAATTTGTATGGTAGAATATTAGGATTAATTGATCAGTCATGCTGATAGAAGTTTGAACCTCATTCAGATACTCATCCGATAGAAGTTTGAACCTCATTCAGATACTCATCCGATAGAAGTTTGAACCTCATTCAGATACTCATCCGATAGAAGTTTGAACCTCATTCAGATACTCATCCGATAGAAGTTTGAACCTCATTCAGATACTCATCCGATAGAAGTTTGAACCTCATTCAGATACTCTTCCGATAGAAGTTTGAACCTCATTCAGATACTCATCCTGATCCAAGAGCACAAGAGATTGACTTGACGGACAGACTTGGCTTCGACAAGAGTTGTGTTTCTGGTATGTACTTATTAGAAGCCAAGCAGTTGAAATGCTTCCTTTCTTGAACTGAATTTTCCACTGTTTATATTTGACCTGTTGCTTATCTTACTAATCACTGTCATTTTGTAAACTCCAACAATCATTAAAATCAGTTGTGAGTGAATGGGTCTGAGAAGAAATTTCTATGTTAAAGTGTGTGTGTGTGTGTGTGTGTATATATATATATATATATATATATATGTGTGTGTGTGTGTGTGTGTGTGTGTGTGTGTGTGTGTGTGTGTGCCATTTCAGTGGCTATTTATATCTATATAGTAACCCCTCTCCCACCACCACACACACACACACACACTTCGGCTTCTATTAGTCTCAGCAGAACAATAATGAAAGGTTAAGAACAGATTTTTTTTTTATGTCAGGCTAAAATTACTTCCAAGGCACATTATTTACTTAACTGCGTAGTGGCTTTTTGTTAAGTTACACTTTAGACAACCTTATCTTACAAACAATTGGCTCCAGAATGGAACAGTTTTATCATTGACAATTGACAATTAACATATTATCTCACATTCCCTCGCAGATAGTAACTACAAAAATCCATCATTGGCATTGAATCAGCATTATAACGGAATTCTGGTAATGGTATATTTTGATTTATTACAGCTATCCAAGATATATGGACCTTTTTGACCTCGCTGGTGTTGTTTTTTTTTAAAAAAAAATCAATTTTCATATTAGGCAGGTTGATGCGGCATAATATTTGCGCATAAAAGCTGTCTCCTGCACCCTTAAGAACAACTACTGTCCCATACACACTTAAGACTGAGTTTCGAGCTCTTAGAGTTTTCGAAATACAATGCCAGGCCTGGTACGGTTATTACGTTATATTACATAATGCCAATAATACAATGCCAGATCTGGTACGGTTATTACATTATATTACAAAATGCCAAGAATACAAGGTCATGCCTGGTGCGGTTATTGCATTATACTATATAATGCCAAGAATACAATGCCAGGTCTAGTGCGGTTAGTACATTATATGACATAATGCAGAGAATACAATAGCAGGCCTGGTACGGTTATTACATTATATGACATAATGCCGAGAATACAATACTAGGTCTGGTGCGGTTATTACATTATATGACACAATGCCGAGAATACAATACTAGGTCTGGTGCGGTTATTACATTATATGACACAATGCCGAGAATACAATACTAGGCCTGGTGCGGTTATTACATTATATGACACAATGCCGAGAATACAATACTAGGTCTGGTACGGTTATTACATTATATGACATAATGCCGAGAATACAATACTACCCCTGGTGCGGTTATTACATTATATGACATAATGCCGAGAATACAATACTAGGCCTGGTGCGGTTATTACATTATATGACATAATGCAGAGAATACAATACTAGGTCTTGTACAGTTATTACATTATATGACATAATGCCGAGAATACAATACTAGGCCTGGTGAGGTTATTACATTATATACATAATACTATTTTGCCTCGGTGACTTGCTCTCACAAACGGAAGAAAAGTACAGCAAGCATGTAACTTTAAGCTTTAAAAATACACCCAATTTGTTTGTAGCCAAATTTAGATATTTTTTCGCTGATTTAAAATAGGTCTTATAGTTGTTGAAAATATTTATAAATTTGAACAGAAATTCTCAGGCAAATGACCTTCGGTGGGACTGACAGCACATTTGTATCGTATATACTCGCTAATAAGTTGATTCCAACTGCAAACCGCACAGACCCAGATCTGCCGTTGCATAATGTGCCGGCAGATCTGGATCTGTACAGTTTGTGAGGAGTAATCGGTAGAACAAACAACATAGATCCTAATTTGCCAGCACATTATGGCAGATCAGGATCTATGTTGCTTGCAGTTGGACTAAACTTTTAAGTGAGTATAGACGGTAACCGTCAATTGAACCAAAGAAGAATTCACTATTTCACAGTTTTGTTACCATAGGACAGATATAAGAAATGTATAACTCCAACATTATCGTATAAAAATGAACTGATGAAAATAAGTTTAAGAAAACAACGTACATGTTTTATTTTCTATTTCTGCATCACATTGCATTATAAATTCCCGGCCGTATGTTTACTGCATTCCTGCAAGGACACCCTCTGAAATGAAATTTATTGTTTCGTTAATTTTTGTAAGAATGTTGGCGTTTTGGAATATTGTTTAAATTTACGATTTCAAGAAAAATTGGTGCATTTGGACTTGAACAAAAAATGTAAAAAGCATATTTCTTGAAAGTTCAACATGTCGATATTTTTCAATCATTTTGTAAGTCTAGTTTTAATGAAATTAATTATAAATATACAGTAAAACTTAGACAAGTCAAACATAAATGACTCGAATATTAGGGATCACTCGAATGATTTGTTCAGTCATGGTGCTGCATATTTTCATAGCCGCGACCTGGCAGAAATCGACTCAAAGCAACAATTTAACAATTTGGTCTCGTTCGAACTTTTATTTTATGTGCATATATATATATATATATATATATATATATATATATATATATATATATATATATATATATATATATATATATATATATATAGCTAGATATATAGATATGTTGTGAATTCACTATTATTCGTGGGGTTCCAATTTTCGTGTATTTCGTTGTTCCTACAAACCACGAATTTAAAGACACAATGAACAGTATTTGTACTCCTTCCAAAATTAAGAATTTAAGTGCCGACTAAAACGTTATTTTTCGGAAAACTACGAAAATGTATACCTAAGAAAATAAATTAATTCACACACACACACACACACACACACACACACACACACACACTATATATATATATATATATAGAGAGAGAGAGAGAGAGAGAGAGAGAGAGAGAGAGAGAGAGAGAGAGAGAGAGAGGCAATGTGTATGGTTAAATGTACGGCAGAAAACGGGAGAAACGATGATAAATTTGCAACCTTTCCCCTGATTGTTGATCATCGGTAAAACCCACAAAATGGAATTATGTTCGCTTTATAAATATTCTTGAAACAAATTCAGTGTATTCTATTAAGCAGATGGACAAAACTAAAATGGATAATTTACCATTGAATAAAAAATATAAAAAATAAAAATTAAAAAAACATGGTTCATTTGAATAAATGTAGTAGTTGCGATGAAAACAAGCAATTTAGTTTGTCGTTTAACTAAGGCAATTTCTTCCTTTATTTACATTTTAAGTTTCTCTTTCTAAAAATGTTCGTACATATCGGAAGATTGTTTTGGTGGCACACCGCCTTCGGTGATTGATAACAGAGCAAATATCACATCGAACATTCAAGTATTTGCGATTTAAAGGTTCAGGTTAGAGACTGAAGTGCTGCAAACGTCGATTTATAGTTTGTCTAGTCGATTATTATGTCTCGAAATTCTGTGATGAAACTGTACTTTAGGAAACACATACAATGTACTTTATTAGGCAAATAGAACTGACCTATTGACAACTGTCAGTCAACTACGGTTTATCAGCGATATATGTGGACAGCTGACCAATCCATTCTTGTTACACCATAAACTTAATCTTCGTACCACGAATTGCTTATCTGAAGTACGAGAATTATGCCCATGGTGTAACGAGAAGATGACCAATCAGGTTGCCAGCAGATTGTGTAGGCTGTCATAATCCGTTGTTTACCGATTGTTGGTTTGAGCGCTAATTGCGCAAAATGCTACGCACATATGTGCACAATCCCCCCACCCACCCACCACCACCACCACGCACCCACCCCCACCCACGCACTCATACACGCGCGAATATAGCACGACTATAAATTTGTTTATATAACATAAAGCCCCGAAACTGAGCATTTCTTTACAACTCGATATTAACTTGTAGCACAAAAAATGTGATTCAACATTAGTTCTCATTCCTTACGTTCTGTATATGGATGGGAATTTTCTCTTATCTTGTAATACATTTGTTTCCATTGTCATCAGTAAAAAGAAAGACCCCCACCACCGCCACACACACAAACAAAAACAAATTTGCTAGTGCTTACAAAGTACATATAAAGTAGCATTCGACCTAAGTTAACCAGAATGACCATAAAAAGTAGTACCACGAACCTCATCCATTTAATATTATTATTGTTGTTCACACTTTTTTGATAAAGGGAATGTGTTCTATTGATGGAAAAAAAAAAGCAAGCATAAACAAAGTTTTGGGTCTCCAGGTTATCAACATTTATTAACTATGCAGGTTTCTTGTCACTTTTACGCACACATTCATTCATACATACATACATACATACATACATACATACATACATACATACATATTTGGAACTATATCACATTTAGCAAGTAGCTTTGCATCAACACTATCGTTTAAAAATACGTGTACACAGCAGAAAAGTAGTGATACTTTCATTATCAAATGCCATAATTGTCTGGCTCAAAGAGTAAGACATTTCACAAAAGAGTGTAAAATCAATGGTTCTGGCATGTCAATCAACATGAGCATCTTCTCAGTGCCTCCAATCGGAGGATTTTAGCTCTCTGAGTACGTAGTCTGGCGTCCTGCTTCTAGTGATTATCCGCTACGGCTCGGCTACACGAACTGTTCTATGAAGTGTTCGTGTAGCGGAGCGAAAAGCAGAGGAGCACACCTACTAGGAAACCAGACTATTATTACGAAACTCAAGATTTAAAACCTCAAAATCAAATTTGATAATTCAAGTACATTTAAGTCGGTGAAGTTTCGCATTAGAACAAATAAGAACATTCCGAAAGTTCTATGATGCTAACTTTATTCTAATGAAAGTCACAATATCAAAGTTGTTGGTCTTTCAGCTTGAGCTCGAGTTGTTTGCTCATAATGTTTCCAATACACAATGCCGGGCCTGATGTGGAGTACTGGCATGAAAAATGGAAGCACCGCCTCCCGACCACCCCACCACACCACGACCACCCCCATCCCTATATAGCTTTTTATCAAAAAAACAATTATAATACTGTAAGTTAAAGATAACAAGGGAAATGTGTTATTTTGTATTTTTTATTCACATTACATTGCTGCAAGAAAATCCTCAAATAAGAAATGTTGTTATGAAATATTCTCTAAAATGCAGTTTCAAAAGCTACAATGCAATGCATTTTTTCTTTCAAATTCAACCTAACACACATACATACACACACACACACATACATATATATATATATATATATATATATATATATATATATATATATATAAATTCATGCATATCTAAGTGTAAATTTGTACTGTGACAGTCGTATTTTGTGACGCAAGTTTGTTTCGTTGTTCGAGATGATGATGATTAGTCCAATAATAATTTTTCACGGTTAAATTCAGCGAAGGAATAACTCATTAGTATATGGTACGCTAAAGATGTGAAATAATTGTCATTGTAACTAGATGCCAATACAATTTATTTTTTATAGTTTGCCTTCAAATCTATATTTGCAGGACCATAAAGGTGAACCTTCTTAGATGAAGTACTTAATACGAGTCACCATTAGTTATGACATGTGCATTCAATAATACAGTAAATTGCAATCAGCTGCTTGTAGCAAATTGTATATAGCATGGCAGAAACCAGTTTCATAAAGTGTAATAAACACGAGTTTGTGTTCTAATTATAGGATTACTGCAAAGAATTTAAAGTAATACATAATTGTGTAGTTGGTATGTTACATTACTTATGGCATCAAGTCAGAACTCTAAGAAATGGAAATGTGAGGTATTCGTTATTAGTATAGTAACAATCTAGATGCTTTTGTATCGCGTCGAGTTTGATAGCGTGAGCACGTCAGATCTCACGAGACCCAAAGGGTCAAGTGTGATACGATTTCCTTCCGCTATAAAACGAGACGCGATACAAGCACCCAGATCAAGTCACTGTACTGATAGTGTGTTTAATATATATATCAATTACCCTAAACCATGATTTAATAAAAAAAAAAAAAAAAAACGAACCCATAAGAAAACCAATAAGTTATTAAATTGTTGTTCTTTCACTTTGATTCCATAATGTCCTTTTGCGTCTAAATATAGCTTAACTATTACGCAACCGATGTTAGGTGACGTCATCCTTGATAGTGAGGAATCTAAATCTATATCAGCACTCTGCACCATTGCCGCTAAGTAAGAGCCGCTGCTCTCTGGCGATTTCCTATCCAATTTTGGATATTATCCCCACGCTAACCATCTTGGCGGACACGTATGTATGTTAAGAGTCTAACAAAATAGTTCCAAACATCTTGCCTCGAAATTCTTCGTAAACGTGTGTTATCATGGGTTTTTGCACAACGTAAAATTGCCTATTCTCATTGGACGACTTCCGTTGTAAAATCTTCAGTTTCGGCGGTGCGTAGTTTCTGCACGCTGTCAAGTTCTTCAATTTCGAAAGTAAATAAATCTTGCACGTAGCCCGCAATTCCATAATGACTAAATGGAAGTGATCGGTTTTGAAAAACACCGGAACTTATGAAATTTGTCTGTATTAGATGAGCGTCTGGTACAATGTTTCAAATCAGCCTTGGGCTGCATAATGATAGGTATATAATAACAGTGTTTCTCACATTCTACGATTTGTGCTGCGGTTTCCACCTTTGTTCGATCAATTTCAGAATGCACAACTTTTAACATGTCAAAGGTGTCTTTTTATCACTCTGTTTTAATTAGCGTTGAAGTCAGTTTTAATGAGAACTCACAGACTATGTGATTTTCTCCTTTACTGCGGTTTCGAATGGTACGAAAATCTGTTACACTGTCTTTTAACTCGAGGCTGTATGTAACAAGATTTTCTCGTTTTTCATTGTCATGAATATACATAGACCTGCTTAACCAATCACTTACAACCGGAGTAGAAATTTTCCGGAAGCATGACCCAACATTACCTTTCATGCTGACTGAGTGAGCCAGTCAGATTTTCTCTTCCGAATACAGTCACTTATCGATCGATAAGACGTCACATCTTTTAATATATATGAGAATATTTCATTGCCTAATTGATGACGTATTTTCGTTTATGCATATTCATGAGAAACCAGGAAATCTTTTCGCAGGCAGCCACGGGTGCAAAGATAACGTAGCGGATTTTATCCTATGGCTTGCGACGACGTATTATTGGAGGATTCACAGCAAATGGCGCATGTAAAAGATGGTATTCCTGTGCAATAGAAGGCATTTTGTTTTCCCGACCACTGAATGTGTGACAATTGTATGTATATGCAACATCTTGTATACTATTCCTATGAACAATCATCTCCCCAGTTGTAGACGTTCTTAAAATAACTTGTATGCTTATTTTTCATTTAATTTATATCAACTTACGAAGCAGCTGTTGCGGATGCAACAAGCTAGTGGCAGTTTGCAAAGCCCCAGCCAGACCACTTTGTACTGAGTGGTGGACATCGGTCAGAGTGGTCACAACTTCTCCCAGCAGACCGGAGGCAGTGTTGGTCAAGGTCTTGCCAAGGTTACCAAGAAGCTGGAAATATTATCGCATAGACGTTTTAATGGAAGTCGAGAAATATTGCAGCACATGTCATGTAAGCCCCATTTGTCAAGGACCAATATCGCACTCTTTTGTTCTCCTCTTTTTGACTCTCTTTCTGGACAAAATACACACTTTCCCTCAGACTTTATCTTCAAGTAAAATTTCAGTAAAATATTCCAGAAACTTTAGGAAATTCGGGTACTTTAGTTCCCCTGAGCTCAAGTTTTGCCTATCTATATATATGGTTAGTCTAAGAACAGACACAGAGTCAATGCTGGAGTAATCTCGTTCAACCAATCTCTAGCGTGACTCTGTGATATCTCCGCCATGCGAGGTTCCATTGTATCGCGAAGATTTCACAGATCCACGCAAGAGTCTAATTGAACGAGGCTAATGCTAGAGCAAAGTAGCGTGAATATGTAACATTTGTATCAACAACAACTGGCAATTGTCTATGTAGGAATAATCATATACTTTTCTCTTTAAGATTTGCCATTTTTAACGTCAGTTTGCCTTCTAAATAAAGAAAGAAGTGCGTTCACTATATCAAAGCACAGTACCGGTATTTATGCTTTCGTTCGGATTTTGTATCAAATCTAATGTGCCCGTATAGGAAGAAAAGGATTGGAGCTCAGCGCGAAAAACTATGCTAATTGTCTGACATTACCATATGGACGGCAAAGACCATACACACGCTGATATTTTGCTGCCCTGGGGCCAACATTAGATGCGGTGTTTACATTTATCTCCTGTACATTGACATTGTTAACACAAGACACTTCCAAAGATTCATTGAAACCTTACCTTTTACAGAAATTGTAGGTTTTTAATTTATTATAAGAGAAAACCAGTGTTCACGAAACAAACATCTATGATACTCCAAAACACTGCCTATTTGTAATTTGTTCTTCAATTTCAATTTAATAAAACTATTTTTAAATTTTTGAGTTGGATCTTTGTATATAAATGAAATCGTGACACGAGGGCAAGAAATGATAAAGACCGTTTCAGAATATGTAAATTAACCTAGAATTCCAAGAACATTATTTGTAAGGTATATTCTGCGGAGAATCAAAGTGTGATCAGAATAGATTAATTTTTTACCTATCGGATACTATAATTGACAGTTAGTTAAATTGACGAGAAAATGAAGGGTTTTTACAATATTTCAAGCCAATAATAATCATATCTAATTGAAACTGACCTGTTGAACGTTTAATACATGCGGCAGGAATTGCTGAGTCAACTGTGAAGCTGTTTGTTTAAGACTTCCTAGAATTCCATCAAGAAGACCGCGTCTTCTGTTGAGGAGAGCTTTTTCAACAAACTTGACCAGGTCTGCAGGAAGGCTCTCAAGCAGGGTCGTCATCTGGTGACTGTGAGAGGCTTGTAGAGATAGACATAGATGCGTAATTCACAACACCGCCCACTCTCATTCGCATACTACAATCTCTGCTATTCAATAACAATATAGAATTGAAGAGACTTTGTTTAAAACATAGGGACATTTTGATTTACAAGATAGAACAATAATTCAGTAAGAGAGAGAGAGAGAGAGAGACAGAGAGAGAGAGAGAGAGAGAGAGAGAGAGAAAGTTGTTGAGTCAATCTATAACTGTGCGATGTTATAAACGAATTTTTTAATACGTAATGCATATATACTCAGAGAAATAAGCAAAGCAACGGGAAAAAAAATATCAAAATAACCCAACAACCCTCTCCAACCCCTAAGCAAAAAAAAAAGTAAAAAATAAAACACGTCAACGCGGGCACAAGAGACTGGTTGTCATGAATAGCATCAAGAATTTACGAAAAAAAATTAGATATAAGGTTAATTGTAGCCAAGCTCTCTGATGGTTCCAATAAAGTTGGAATTAAATTGGTTTTTACCTAGTACATTTAAACAATTGATCTTAATTTGATTTCAGGCGATAGTTCTGGTAGCGTTTTTAAGGTTTGTATATTGAAGGCCTATGTTTACCATAGTATATCAACGTATTTTGAATGACTTTTTAAAAAAGCAAACATGATTCATTTAAATAAGGCAAGTGGAGAGTGAATAGTATTGTAAAAACAGTGTGCAATGACCAAACAACTAGTATTATCAAATTTTAAAAAATTTGGAGAGGCGAACAAACTTAAAAATTCAGAGAACTACAACGTTGAACATCGCTGCGCTGCCCGAAGATGTATTACGCTTTTGATTTTCATTACAACTGGTATCGACCCAAACGCTGATTTTATATTCTGACATTCCCTTCTAGACGGCATCATTTCCAGGAAATGTCAGTATAGAAAAGCTACTTACAGACAATTTGTTGGACCTTTTGTTTGAGTTGCTCATGTGACAAAAACAGGGATTCGAAAGCCAGAGCCTGCAGCTCACGTACGGCAGCAGCATATTCCCCGTGCAATTTGTCCTTGAGGTCAGTGGCAAAAGAATTCAGAACATCTTTCGCTTTCTGCTCAACGATCGCACTATAAACATAATATGTGGTCATTTTGAAAAATCATTAAAATTGAGATGACCAAACCTAAACGGGTTGGTCATCTCGGGTTGAATGATCTGTCTCAAAGATTTTAAGGGTTATAACCCAGTAAGTTTTGGCTGATGTTGCAGATTTTACAAGAATAGAATGAAAGTAATCGATATTATAATAAACTGAATTTGTACAGGTTCCGCTGTGACACTGCCCAGGTCTCTAACTTCACTGAACCATACTGCCACAGAGTTGGGCAAACTTGGCACTCCAAGTTTGATAATTTAATGCTACACACAAAGTGCAGTCTGAGATTTGTTTGCCGACTGTCAACTAGATAGGCGGAGTTTGGTAATCTGTTAATTATTATTATTATTATTATTATTAACATATCAGTTCCACACGGTGGGCATGCTCTGATGATCTTAACCAGCAATGTAAAAAACTCGTGATATGGACTAATGCAGAAAAGTAAAGATAACATTTACTGACTGACTATTAACGGATTTAGGAAAACCGCCTCAATAATTGGAGTTTTTAGTTCTTGGTATCTTTAAAAAAGGTATTAAAATGCAATAATGTGCCATACATAATAAATTCTTCTGGATGTGCACAAATAAAAATTAGAAGCTTTAAAATCTACTATAAATCTCTGTAGCCTGCCACGAATCTATGTATCTATGTATGTATCTATGTATCTAAATCCACAAGGGTACGTTCCATGTGTGAATTTAGTTCTATATTCGATATTACTCAAGGCACCTCATATCTCTTTTGGTTCCGGTTGTTCCAGCTGGATTCAGGAGACTTGAAGCAAGTTCTGAAAAAGGAAAAAACTATGAGAAATATATCCGTGCCAGTCTGGACATAACTGAATGAATTGGTAAGTTATGAGGAATACACATAAACCAGTCTGAATTTGAAAAAAAGGCATATTAAACAAGAATCCTTGTTATGAGGGCAAATTATTTAAGAAAAAGACATTGTCGATTATGAAATGATGGATAAAGTATGTGAAATATTGGATATATATGAATAATAGGGTAAAATGAAAGTGAAAGTTTCTATTTGCATTATTAAAATATATCTCAATTGTTAACCTGCTATTGATAGGCTTTTCCTATTTGACATGTACTAGTATTCAGTTTGTTCCTTAATAGAATTGGATTAAATTAAAATATATTTTTGAATTCTTATCTTTATGAAATGCATAGCTTTTCTCAGATCTAAGGCATACATCTAAGGCATACATTATATTGGGGTTCTTAATGTTTTGTTTAAGAAGTGACATTCAAAATTAAATCTATTTCTTCTGTGCAAATATATATATTTTTTTAAACCAACGATTTTGTATTTACAAACTTCATAGAAGTGTTTTGTCTGTGTGATTTTCATGCTCTATATAATAAAATACACGTATATGATATGGCTTGTACAATAAAATACACGTATATGATATGGATTGTACAATAAAATACATGTATATGATATGGCGTGTACAATAAAATACACGTATATGATATGGCGTGTACAATAAAATACACGTATATAATATGGCTTGTACAATAAAATACACGTATATGATATGGCTTGTACAATAAAATACACGTATATGATATGGAGTGTACAATAAAACACACGTATATGATATGGCGTGTACAATAAAATACACGTATATGATATGGCTTGTACAATAAAATACACGTATATGATATGGCCTGTACAATAAAATACACGTACAGTAGGACCCCGCTATAACACGCTTCGTTATAGCACGAATTCGGATATAACACGATCGTGGCATGGCTCCCGAAATTTCATCTATTTTTTCGTACATGAAACAAAATTATTTTTTAAAAGTACGAAAAATAATGTGTAAAAAATTAATTATTATTTTGGGGAAGAGATCGTATATGAATTCGGATATAATACGATCGTGGCGTGGCTACCGAAATTTTACAATAATTTCCCAAATTTCTTGAACTACTGCAAAGTTTTGTGCCAAAATAAACGAGTTTGATTTAATAATTTGGCAAGCTGTATTGTATTCTTGAAGAAAAAGTGTCTTATGATTGCATCTTTCATTATATGAATAAAGATGCTGAACATTTCTATTTGTGAATGTTCATTTCAAATGTGTCAGTATTCAATCACTGCACTTTGATCTTAGTTTAATTTTGAAAGATGTCAGCTCGTTTTAAAGCAGACAAGTGTTAATCTTATTTTTACTGATACATGAACAATAAAGTCATTAAGTCTTCTTTGTGTTTGTCTTCAATACATTCTGTGTGCAATCGTTGCTCAAACAATAGCCGACATATGTTTACTCATTCAACTGCATACTCAGCCAAGCACCAAACAACGCGGTGGTTGATAAAAGATTCACACCTGAATTTATAAATCAATTAATTTAAGTCATTGACAATCATCAAAGTCGATCTCAAAGCTAAAGTTGTTCAAACCATGCGGCAATGATTTATAAAACATAAAAAAAAAAACAAAAGCCGCCAACGCGCACAAGTGGCTTGGCGGTTTTGTTAGACAATCCCCACGCAATCAGTTGACCAGTGAATAATATTGTAAATTCCCTGTAAAAATGACCCCATTGTTGATTAACAATTATTCTTGCCGTAGTCGTTCAAACAAATAGGTATGAGTTTTAATTAGTAATTGTTTACAATGGATAACAGTACACGGAAACGTTAAGCTTTTTCTGGTCAACAGAAGCTTGAAGCCATGGACAGGATTAAGTCCGGTGTTTCCACAAGTCAGATTTAATTCCCAAGTCACATTTCCAAGTTATCTGCCAGTGCACGTGGGCCGATAAGCCTCTTGCTTGTAAAAGCACTCACTTTGTTTTCAAGTAGAGTCCTACAACTTCCTGTGCTGGTAAAGGCACGACACTCTTTGTTTTCCCACGTGACAACCCTTTGATCAAGCCGCTTTTTTGATACTTGTTCAGTGCCAAGTAACAGAGGGTGGTTATTTGAACTCCCTGTGATCTTGCCACACAATTGACACGTGTCCAGTTGCATCCTTTAATAGATTTCTGACTTTATGATCAAAGTGTTACTTGCAAGAGCCCAAGCTCAGTCTCGTGCATAAGCACCCGCATATGACAGTACAGCAGAGGAATCGGAGTCGAAAGTGATTTACGATGACTAGACAACGATGTAGGATTTCAGAACTTTATCAGACAATGATATTATACTTCTGTGTGCATATTTTCGATGGAATTATTATGGACTCACTCCTACGCATGCCATGAGATCGGCTGGTGAGTTCACGTGTTGATCCTTTCATTCATGCTATACAGTGGTCCCCCTCTTGAACGACCCCCCTGACCAGCGGCCACCCGCTTTATACGGCCACAATTCCTTGGCAATGACGAGTTTGTGTTCAAAAGAACCTCTCAAGGACGACCACCCCTCTAACGCGACCAGCGGCCAGCATTTTAGTGCAAAAACGTATGGTTCTCTGAATAAAGTAAAATATTATATGTGCAATCTCTGTTTTCATTGCATGTGTATTTCTCATTTAATATGCATTGATTTAAGATGGTAACGGTGCCAATGAAGCACGTTGTTTTCAGACCACAATAACCCCCCCCCCCCCCCCGCCCCCCATTTTCTTCAGCTAAATGACTTGGTTTTGTCTTGTTCGGGTATAGTACGGTTCGGTTATAGTACGATCTCGTTTTGTGGACCCCGACCATCATGCTATAACGGGGTCCTACTGTATATGATATGGCCTGTACAATAAAATACACATATATGATATGGCGTGTACAATAAAATACACGTATATGATATGGCTTGTACAATAAAATACACATATATGGTATGGCCTGTACAATAAAATACACGTATATGATATGGCGTGTACAATAAAATACACGTATATGATATGGCTTGTACAATAAAATACACTTATATGATATGGCTTGTACAATAACATACACGTATATGATATGACTTGTACAATAAAATACACGTATATGATATGACTTGTACAATAAAATACACGTATATGATATGGCCTGTACAATAAAATACACATATATGGTATGGCCTGTACAATAAAATACACATATATGGTATGGCCTGTACAATAAAAATACACGTATATGATATGGCTTGTACAGTAAAATACAAATACATGTATATGATACGGCTTAGCAAAATCAACGAGGATTCTTTTCTACTTAGGAGTTGCAATTTAATTTTCTATCATAGCATTGCAGTTTAATTATCTACCATAGCATTCAAGTATTCATATTAAGAACTATATCAGTTATTAATTCTTGTCATTTTCAGGATTCTGACTAAAAAGATACTATCTTTGATATTGTTCTATTTTTTACTACTTTCTTTTGTTCTTGTGACAGCAATTCAGTTAGATTACTCAGTCGTATTACAACAATCATGCTTTGTAAATGTACAGTGTAACTACAGCAATGCTGTTATATTACCCAGTCGTATTACAACAATCATGCTTTGCAAATGAACATTCTAGTGACTGCAATCCTGTTATATTACCCAGTCGTATTACAACAATCATGGTTTGCAAATGTACAGTCCAGGAAATTGCAGAAACGGAGTTTGCTTACATCAGTTTATGGTCCAAAAATGAAAACGCAGATCGTGAAATTCTTAAACTCAACAGCTATAATTTTATTTTGATTCGTGTAATCTAACCAGGCAGATATTTTTGAATGAGTTTAAGGTAGAATAAAAGGAAAATTAATTTATTACAACCATTATATGTAAAGCGTTACAATTTAATTGTCACTGTCTGTTGTACTCATGAAATGGTGGTTGAACATCATTAACTGATAAAGAAACAATCGGTTATTTATATCTCTACAAGATTTTAAGGCAACAATCCAATTCAAAATTAATCATCATTCCTTTTTTGGGGGTGGGGTGGGGGAAGTAGAGGAAGCATGATATTGCACGCCACTTCACGAACTGGAAATATTGACAGGCGTAAGATTTGTTGAAATGAAAGAAGACAACTTAAGGTGGGCCCCAGGACTTAATAGCTGAGCCCCTCCCAAAATAAATTCCCTGCAATTAGCTGTCCCTTAAGTAAGGATAGCCAGTTGTATTCTTCCTATGCTTTTCACATACTTTCAAGTTTATGGGCATTTAATGTGCATGAAACATACTATATCAAATTCTCTTACACGGTAATTATATTTCCTTTCCTAGGTAAAATACAGAGCATATGCACTACAATAACTGGGAATATTCCTACTTTAGGTGAAATCAGCTTAGGCAACTTACGCGTGGCCCCAGCACTCAACAGTTGCGCTCCTCCTCCAAGAGCCTGGGTCAAAAGGTCACCTCCAGTGGTCAAGGCAGTACTTCCTAGCTGCAGAAAGGTGTTTCCAAATGTTTGGCCGAGTTGCTGAAGCTGATCGGTCAATTTATGTAAAAGGTCTGTAAATACGTTAGCCTCTGTCCCGGTAGAGGCCAGGGCAATCAACACCGCTAATGCTAGAAACTTCATCCTGAAATCAAAACATTATCGCGTAGGCCATTTGAAACTGTCGTGGTATTGTTTCTAAAAGACATAGTCAAGGATTACACCATTCAATTTCATATGTTTCATTGGTATTCTCAATATGCTACATTGGTTTTGTTGTGAATATGGTAAATATTCACAAAATATCACTTTCACATCCAAATACAATTGATAATAAATACAATATAACATAAAATAAAAAATATATAATATTTGACTTCTTTTTATTATTATTATTCGCTCCATCTGAAGAGAAGTTTCAAAACATATCCATGTATATCACCTAGACTGTCACACCAGAGTTATCAAAAGAAGGAAAAGGCTTGTTTTGGATTTCATATATATCATAAATATTTTTTACATAATGTTTATTGTTTTACTCTCCAAATCAACATAACTTTTTGTTATCATCCAAGTATACCGTAGAATATTTTTTGTGCCATTTTTTAGTAAAATATTTAAGAAATGGATAATTTCTAAACATATTGTTTCGGAAGTAATGTTGCTTTGAGAGCGTTTTATATTTAATCTGCTATGTAATTTAAAATGTTGATCAATATGCTAAAATAGTAATAAGTTCTTTTCTTAAGAACCGATACCTAAATTCACAAATTTATTTAGAAAATAATTTGTTAAAAAGATAAATAAGGCACCAATAAAACAGGTGAAGCTGCAAGAGTTCGAGAATGATTTTACCTTCAAGGTGAGTGGCAGGCTCCAGGGAATAACAATACTGCTGGCTGGAACAGGGAGGGAACTTTATATTACCCCTGTCTGACCCCATTTTGATAAGAAAGTCAGGAGAGGTGTGAATAGCCTTCGGAAACGTGTCATCCGTTTTCTTTGAAGGATTGTCAGACTGGGATAGTTTGAACTGATACTCAACATCGTGCACATTTTTCATGTTTAGTGCATGTAATGGACATGAATTTGACAGAAGATCTTATTAAAGTTGTAGGATGCATTCTATCCAGCATATATGGGACACAAGTGATTTTGAGTTTTAGATCCTTTTGTACAAAAATGTGTATGAACATTTTATAAATTTATTTAAGAAGAAAATTGTCTTGGCTTGTTTTGCATTTTCAGTGGGCCAACATTTTATTGATGTTACTAAAATTGGTAATCTTAAATTACTCGACTGTGAAAAAGCAGAATTGTTTTTTGGGTAACAATGAATACTTACATTATGTCTCATGCTTTTTGAAAGTAAAAAATGAACATATACCGTTCACGAATTATTCATACACTCTATACAGAATTCCTATGGTGTATTAGGGACAGATTACCAATCACAGGAAGGAAACTCCAACCCTCCTTTGGAAACGGCTCCGTATATTCCAGGAACACATTGTCCACGACACTTTTTTTGGTATGTATGCATGTATGTATGTATGTATGTATGTATGTATGTATGTATGTATGTATGTATGTATGTATGTATGTATGTATGTATGTATGTATGTATGTTCGTTTTCTTATAATCTGGAGAGAGAGAGAGAGAGAGAGAGAGAGAGAGAGAGAGAGAGAGAGAGAGAGAGAGAGAGAGAGAGAGAGAGAGAGCTCTCGTCCGTACCTTAGAGTTTATTCCATCCTGAGTTGGCGATGAACGCATGCCCGTGTGGGTCTTGGCGAGAGTTGCCATTACCCGCGCTACAGGTTCAATTCCTGATTAGAACGGAGTATAAATCTCTAACATGTTTTGATGACATTGGTGTCTGTTTTCAGTTGAACGCCGGTAAATTATTGACCTTTCATTACAATTTACGTACAAAAATAAACATCGTTTTAAAGGGATAAGGGATATTATGAATAGAAATACAAATTCCCCCCACACCAACTCCACAAACAGTTCGGAAATCTATGAGTCTCCAGGATTAAAAAAATAAAACCTTGTGGTAAAAATAAGTAAATATGATTAATAATGTATTCTAAAAATGAACTAGCAATTTGTGTTTGTAAAACATGTATCCCTGCCCTTCCCTGTTTTGAACTCCACTCCAACGTTTTAGCCTCTTGGGTGCGATCACGAGGGTAAGGACTGCCCCATGGGCAAATATTAGTTGGGTATGTGCAT
>JAQPZY010000500.1:37500-201818 GCA_029931535.1 Margaritifera margaritifera
TAAAAATCATTTTGACTTTTTCTAAAATCATCTTTAACAAACAAAAACAACAAATATTTGTGTTTGGTTAGGCATTTCTTCAACAAAACAGAGTCAGAGTTTGGCCAAGGGTTCCGAGCAGCTGTAAGCAGTGTTGACAAAAACATTATTGAAGCAGTCCAGAAATCTTGTGGTAAATGTATGGTAAGCCACTTTCGTGGGGCCAATATCTGGCTCTTGTATTTCGTCTTGACTTTTATCTGTTTTTGGACCAAATGCAAGCATATTTGTTATTTAATTGTTTTTGGTGTGGGATTATTTCTTCAAGTAAAATGTACGTACAAAAACTGATACATGTCGAGCACATACTGTTTTCATATTTTTCCCATATTCAGAAGAATTGGCAGAAGGAAGTTCGAAAATCCACTTAAACACGGTACAGAAAAATACAGGCTAATTTATCTGAGTGAACACTGTTGAATCAATTGTTTTCTTTCAATTATTTTATCCAGTTATTACTGACCTGTTGCACGTTCTGTACATGTGGCAGGAATTGTTGAAGCAGTTGTGAAGCAGTTTGTGTAAAACTTCCCAGAAGGCCATCAAAAAGACCACGTCCTCTGTTACGGAGAGTTTTCTCGACAAACTTGACCAGGTCTGCAGGAAGGCTTTCCCTGGGGTCTGTCATTGGGTGGCTGTGTGAGGCTTTTAGAATGACAAAGAGATGTTGGTTGAATCACACTCATTCATATAAGAAGTTCTTTTCTACTTAATCAATAGCAGTATAGTTTTACATATTTTTAATTTGTAACACGCAACATCGAATTATATACATGTGTGTTTTTGTGTGTGTTTTTTAGTGTGTGTGTGTGTGTGTGTGTGTACATACAATTGTAGCATATGCTAGAGCAAGTTGTTGTGTGTCTGAAAGACTTTTGTGTTTACAAAAGATAAGATTGCATTGAAGAAGGAAAGGGAAGAGGGCAAAGTATTATTGTAGTACCATGCAAGTATTATCAAAGTATAGTACACACAGGATAATATGGTACAACAATGATCTAAATTGACTAAGCTTATGATCATACATAGGGGAGGTTTGTTAATTTGAACTTGATTCGATCCTATATACATTCGCTGCTTTATCATCTTACGCTGAATCCTTTTGACTACTCAATATATATCGTGTTCGATTCTTGCTTGCAGCGGTTACAAGTCTCTAACCTGTTTGATTATGTTGGTGTCATCCTTCATAAACTCCTGTCATATAATTATGTACCCATACAAAGAGAGTGAGATCCAGGGGTATGTTCTTTCCCTTTGTTTGGTATATAGGTCTCAGTTTATAATAACAGTTTCAGATATATATATATATATATATATATATATATATATATATATATCTATATCTATATATATATATATATATATAGATATAGATATAGATATATAGATATATAACAAAAAGAAAGTGAAATCAACAATGTTTGTAAAAATCAACAAACAATTTATTCTTAAATAATTAATGTGAAAATCAAAATACACTTACAGTATCGTGTATTCAAATCCAAATAATCCAATAATTATTAGTGTCCTAATCACAAGTCCTGTATATATAGAAACTATAAAATGTTCCAAATGAATGAATATTCCAAGTTAATGAATGTTCCAAATGAATCTTCGTAATGAACGAATGTTCTGAATGAATGAGTCTTCTTAATGAACGAATGTTCCGAATGAAAGATTGTTCCGAATGAATGAGTCTGTAATGTTCCGATGTACCAACGATAATTTAATCCAGATCATCTTTAAGAATGTTCACATGCATCCGAAAGTCCTAAATATAACATCAAATGTTAGTGAGTACTCCAGATAGCTCTGATGAATGGTCCAATAAATAATTCCTTTCGAATTATTTATACAGCAATACAACATTATGGCATTTCAGGGTTAGAAGATTCCAGCACGGCTATTATTTTAAACATCTGATGATTCCAGCTGATCGTAAAAACAGATCTTTTAAACTCAAGATTTAAAATGGAATGAATATAATTCGTTTATTCAGGTCTTTTATACATTTTGCAAATGGCACATTTCACTACAGGAAAGGTGTCATATTACGACCCAGAATGCAATACTAAATGCGTCTATTTAGTGGAAATATACTGGAAGAATGGTAAGCAGCTCTGACCTTGAACAAAAGGTCAGTACTTACCTTGTTGACATCTTTTTTCAAACTTAAAGTGCGACTCACTATTTGACACAATTTTAAAGTACAGTCATACACCAAAAGTTTAGGCACATTATGGATTCCATATACATAATACCGTAACAATATATTGCGGCACAGAAACACTTTGAAAATGATATCGTACAAAGGCATGTTTAGAAGAGTACCTTACCCAAGGATACACCACGGTAGCCTATCTGGACCAATCCAATGGTGGGAATCGAACCCGCTGCCTTTTTTGATCAGCGGACCATTTCCTTATCCACTAAGCCGCCGCAGTTCCCTACATATATTTTGTGCAATCTTTAGTCTGTAGACGTATTTTTTGCTTCTAAATGCATGTGCAGTTTTGTCTACAACATCTACAGATTTTACAAGAAAACAATTATTTATTTACTTCTTTATTACTTCAATATTTGTGAAGTTGGTATTATTATTTTTTTTTTGTTTGGTAAATATCCAAGTGCTTTTATCTCTGTAATCTTTTCTTTAGTAAGTTTGCAGAAGTACATCTGAAATGATTGTTATGTTTTGAGCTTTATTGATATGTATGGGTTTGTAAGTTGAATTCACAAATATTTCTATTTAGTATATATTTCATATTGAGACATTGAAATGTATCAGTTGGAGAAAATTGCTATCGCAACAGTGGCGATATAACTTTTGGAACTACTATCTTTTCCCATTTTGGAAATGTATCTGACCTTATGTATGTTATTCAAACTTGTCAATATTTAAGCCTATTTACTTTCTTCTTCTTCGTTTTCTTCTTCTACTTATTTATCTAGCTCCCTTCATCTCTCTCTCCATCAGGATGAACAGATTTAAACGTATGTAAAGACTGTTCATTTATGCAAGGAAAAAGGAAGTGCCATCGAAAATGCCTAAAACGAACACCATACAGCAAAATATAGCTTTCAAGTATTAACTTATTTGAAAAAAAAAATAGTTTTCCACATGAATCGTGCAAAATCTCAGTTACTGAACTTACATGACCTGTTTCTATTTTGATATTCAGTGTAACCCATACAGTACTTGTGACACTCAACGACAAATGGTATAAGTTGTTAGGAAAAAAGTCATGAATAAATATACTACTAAAATTGTCTAATGAGTGATTTCAGCTCTCATCGCGATGATACTCATGTCTGCAAATGATGAAGAAATCGGGGATAGATGAGTGTTGATTGTAAACCGGAATTAAGTAACAATCAAACTTTGAGTCTTGAGTCTGTTACCGAACTACACTGCAAGCATGCCAAGGCCACATAATTCACATCTGAATGCAGAAATAAACAAACATAAAATAACAATCTTTTTACAGTAAACTCACAACCATTAAAATCTTTTCTTGAAAGATGTTAGGCTTTGAAGTCTGTCGGATGCGATGATTTTACAGTAAATCCACCCTAACAATATTCACTTTACCAATCCGCGCAAGAAATGTTTTAACAAGAAGAAAAATCTCTTCATGTTCGAAGGTATATATGTAGAAGTTAAATTTGGGAAATGTCACATTTCATAAATTATTATAAAATACCGGAACTTGTTTTTATCGCTGTAGTAATGAAGCCGTTGATAACATTGACAGAGAATGGGTAAATATATAGGCAAATGGACGTCTTCAAGTGATATAAGGAAATATTTCACTCTTGAAGTGGAAACAGTTTGTATTGTCACGAGTGGCGACTCGTAACAATACAATATTTACACTTCACTCGCGAAGGATTTCCTTATATCTACTAATAAAAGAACAACAAAAACACACAATCAATAAAAAAACAACAAAAAACAAATAAACAAACAACAACAACAAGAATAACAATAACAACAAAACCAATAAGAAAAACCTACAAATATCCTTATATATTGATATATTCAACTTCTCTGTGTGTGGGATCTGAGGCATGGTATGATTTTATGTATGTTTATAACTGTACTGAATGCTGACGAGCCAACTGGCGTAAGCTTAGTATCTAACCATATGGTAACATAATTGAGTTGTTCTATATTCCATATTATATTAAATAATTTTTCTCTATCCAGTTGTAAGATTCAGTTGTAAGATTCATATTTCTCTTTTTTTATTTTCTCTTCTCTCTTGTCTGTTTCATTTTGTGATCGTTTCTATCATATAGAGTAACTCATTTAACGGACATTACTTGAACTAATGAGGTTATTGTCATTTAACAAACTTATACGTGCCAACATGTTGAAATTTCCATTATGATCTCAGGCCAAAAAGAGTAATGACAGTTAACATAGGATTCAACGTGTTCCTAAGTGACCCATTGTTGCAGTATTCAGAAAGTCTTATCAGAGACCATGACAAAATTTGCGTAATACGTGATTACAGTCCACTAGTTAACTCGGGAGTTATGCAATTCCATTGCAATGGCAGGATTTAAATTTAATTTTTTTTAAATAAATTAAATCTATTTCTTCCGAAAATAAAAGTTAATCTTTTTATCTGTGTTTTTGGACATTTTTCCTTCGTCTCATATGAGAAAAGTGATGTTGTATCTTTGCTCACTGATGTTTACTACTTTTTGGACATTCCGTCTTTCGTCAGAGAGTGATGTTGTATCTGGCGAAGGACAACTGTCCGAAACGTAGTAACAATAATTGAAGTGTTAAATTTAAGAATATTGAAAGTACTTTTTAACTTCTAAATTTAAAAGTTTTGACGGAATTTGTTAGCTTCTAATCCGAAAGGAACAATTTAACTATTTTACTTTATTGTTTCCTGTGACATTTTACAGAAGCAGCGATATACGTCAGATTCGGGATACCCCAATTGATACCACAACCGCATTCAATTTTGGTCTGGTCAAAAGAAAAAACAAAGTACAAACAAACAATTGTTGGTGACGCTTTGTTGAGGAAATGACTAAACTACCTTGCAAGTACCAGGGACATATGGGTATCTAAAGTGTTATTACAGACTCCCTTGTTCTCATCAAATAATAGCACATTTACAAACTGTCAGCCAATGTTAGTCAAAACAAAGGTGCCTATAATAACTGTTTGAATACCAACATATTATCTGTTGCTTGCTGACTACTTTGTGCATAAACGTAAACGAAACTTGCCAAGAAATACATAAAGAATTGTCAAAACTTGTATCTAAGTGGTTACAAATGTATGTGCGTGCTATCCGGGTTACAAATGTATGTGTGTTACAAATGTATATGTGTGCCATCCGGGTTGTAACGTAAGTTGCTCGTAAATTTGAAACCAATACTTCTAAAAGATAATGTCTGAAATTCAATTCATGACTTCCGTAGACCATGCCATGAGTTGACATTATGCTTGACAATATAGTTTTATATTTTAAATTTGTTCCATCTATACTTTTCACATTTCAGTTTATGAATAATGTAAAAAGACAATTTTTAGCATAAAAACGCTTTATTGAAATTTACATTCAATGTTATTTAGATTACTGTGCTGTTCCTGTGAGTCCCTCTGCAAAGAAACAAAATAACTAGAAGTTTGAACACACGAAAAGCATGCAAAAGCAAGTTTTATTGTTATCGCTGAAGAGCCGTTTACAATTTGATCAATACATATGCATCTTTTGAATAAAGGTATTATGTTGATGATGATGAAACAGACAACCAGTAACTCTTTTACTTCCGTCATTGAACATTTAAAACATTTACTGTCTGATTTGTTCATTTTAAAGGTTCTTGTGTTAGTACTCATTTTGAAATTTAATCATTGAGATATTGTTTTTCTCATATGTCATATGTCAGGTGAATTTTATTTTATATCTCGAAGATTAGAACTGATATACGTGTGTAAGACATTGTATTATTCTTTGCATGGATGTTGTATGACAACAAGGAAATAAATGACAGCGAAATGCGACATATCTCTTACAATATTGATGTGAACTTTCATCGCATCATTAATTCAGGTTTCTACAGTATCATTTTCGTATCAGTAAGCTCAATTCAACTTACGAAGCAGTTGTACTGGATGCAAAGCGTTAGACAGAACACCTTGCACTGAGTGGTGGACATCGGTCAGAGTGGACACAAGTTCTCCCACCAGACCAGTGGCAGTGCCGGTCAGAGTTTGGCCAAGGTTACCGAGTAACTGTAAGTAGTGTTGTAAAAACATTATTGAAGAAGTCCAGAAACCTTGTTGTACATTTACGGTCAGCCACTTTCGTGGGGCCAATATCGCACTCTTTTATTTTCTCGTGACTTTTATCTGTTTTGGACTAAATGCACACTCCTTTTCTGGGATTATTTCTTTAAATAAAATGTAAGTACAAAATATTCTCCTATATTCAGAAGAATTGGCGGGAAGAAGGCGGAAAATCCATTTAAAAATCGGTACAGTAAAATACAGGTCAATTTTCTGAGTGAACAGTCTAGAACCCGATTTTATCTTTCGATTATAAAATCCAGTTATTACCGACCTGTTGTACGCTTTGTACATGCGGCAGGAATTGTTGAACCAATTGTGAAGCAGTTTGTGTAAGACTTCCCAGAAGCCCATCAAGAAGACCACGCCTTCTGTTGAGGAGAGCTTTCTCGACAAACTTGACCAGGTCTGCAGGAAGGCTTTCCAGGAGAGCTGTCATCTGGTGGCTATGTGAGGCTTTTACAAACACAAAGAGATGTTGGTTGAGACACAGTCATTCGAACAAGAGATTCTTTCCTACTTAATTAATAACATTATTCTTGTACATATTTTAAGTTGTAACTTGAAACATTGAATCATATACATACATATGTGTGTGTGTGCATACACTGTTAACATATGTTTAACTAGAGCAGATTGTTGTGTGTCTAAAAGACTTTTGTGTTTACAGAAGATAAGATTGTCTTAAATAAGGAAAGTAAAGATGACAAAGTATTATTGTAGTACCATGCAAGTGTTATCAAACTATAGTACACACAGAATACTATGATACAACAATGACTTAAATTGACTAAACCTATTATCAGATATAGGGATGGGAGGTTTTGTCTACTCAATCACAATTTTTAACACAAGTAATATCCATGTTCGTTCTGTTTATAATGGCAATATTTAGTAGAACTTATGTTAGTCCATTCATTTTCATCTGATGGGTTCTTCCTGGTATGTAAACTTTGTGCCATCAGATCGTTTGCAATCTTTACAGCTACTTCTGAGTAGGGATTAACGTCAACAAAATGGGTATCACAAGACTTGAATCTCATTGCAGCACTCAAAGGCATCTTCGTACCCTTATAGCAAATACTGGTGATCTTATCTGCTTACATCAGATTAAATGTTTGGCTTTTTCATCTACAATACACTGTTTGCAGTCAATGCAACGTTATAAACGCACATTAATGAACTAGAATCGCGTATTTACAGATATGAAGGATGTGGCGGAAAAGAGTTTCATTTGAATACAAATAGTCAATGTCTGTGATCGTAAACATAGAAAAGCTACCTACAGACAATTTGTTGGACTTTTTGTTTGAGTTGGTCATGTGACAAAAACAGGGATTCGAAAGCCAAGGTCTGCAGCTCACGTACGGCAGCAGCATATTCCCCTTGCAGTTTGTCCTTCAGGTCACTGGCAAACGAATTCAGGACATCTTTTGCTTTCTGTTCAACGACAGCACTATACAAAAGGAATAACATTTATCTATTACTTTGTCTCACATTAACGTTCAAGTTTCTTGAAGATACATTTGATAACCTCTCAGATCATACCCGTGACACCTCCCTGATTCAAACTCTGAAATGTACCGGAAAGTGAGAAAAATGGAAAGTTCTCTGAAACTAGTCTATAATTTCCTTGTTTATTGTGTATATTGTGGAAATGTGTTGGACATGAAGAATAATGTTTTTAAGATCTGTTCCAACAGTTTGACAGTTATGATTGACTGCTCTGTTTTGGGTCAGTAGAGTAGAGAACTAAATAATGAATGGTTAGAATCGATATACAGTAATCTCATTAGTACCACATTGTCTATATAAAAATTATTTTTTCTTCTGAAAATGACCACTTTATTGGAGTAATTTCCAGCTGATAAAGTTCATCAAAATGAGAATAAAGGTCATGAAAATGAGATAAAAGGTCATGAAAAATTAGATAAAAGGTCATGAAAATGAGATGAAACGTCACGACAATGAGATAAAAGGTAATGAAGGTGGTGAAGTCATAACAATTTGATTTGAAGCCTTAGTTATTGTTGCTTGTCTGTGTATTATCATACATTCAAACAAATTCACACAGCTAAACAAATAAAACGTTGATTACTTGAATTGACGGCATTTAAAAAATACCTCCAGTTTAAATTAGTATGACAAAATAGCATTAGGTTGTTCACAACCATTTTCACCTTTTGAAGTCAAACAGTTATATATCTCCCTCTTCCTCCTAATTCACGCGGGGGATCATCTTATGCATATCAAATGCCTTCGTCACGTAATGAAAAATTGAAATGGACGATCGTTAAAGCTCAAGAGTGATTCTTTTCAAATGCAGAGTCTCCAATGTTTACAAATATAGAAAGAACCATGCCAAGGACAACATGTTTGAGAAAACCTATTTGTAAACGTCGTATATATTGGCGGGAATCGGAACGTGGCATAACAGATGGTTGAATCACACATGCATCAGTGAAAGATTTGACTTATAATACCAGGATCACATAGGTATCGCCAGAGCAGATATGGCCATGCCTTACTCATTAGCATAGCTCATCCGATAACATCAAAGTATTTTATGTTGACATGTAGCCCATGTGAATTAGTGTTAATCTTTTAAGTACAGCAAAATAGTTGCAAATGTTGAAATTATAACGATTTGAACTTGTATATATATATATATATATATATATATATATATATATATATATATATATATATATATATATATATATATATATATATATATATAGTGGTAGTCAGATAGATGACGGAAATTAGGTCAGAATGTCCGACAAGTTGCCAGCGCGCCTGGAAATCACGTGATGCTCACACCTTCGCCAGCGATATCGATACGTGTTACGCGATGCGTTGATTAGAAATCCTAACGCTGAGAACCATTCGAAAATACTCATTACATCTGTGAGTGAGAAACTGACCATAAATGTATTCATGAAATGGATAAATGGACGCAAATACCGTACACTCGCCTGCACAAATGCGTTTCTTTAATTGGAAGTGGTGGCTTTTTGATTACCTTGGATAGGCAACAATTTAATCTTACAGATTAAATACAATTTGTTTTTTGCCTCTTTGGCAATATTCTTGAAGCTTTCCATACACAAGCTCCATTTATTGGACGTAAAACCTTCAATAAAACTTGCCTCCTTTGATTCAAATAGATCTCGAGTCATTCTGCACACACATGAAACATACACACACACACACACACACACATGCAAATGGGCGCACACAGACACGACACATGTCTATATCCGCCTCAAACATATAAGATTTTAACCCATTTTTGTATAAAGAATGATCAAAATTCCTCCAAAATGTCACGCACAAAATAATTCTTTACAATGTAAAAAGTACGATATTTCAAGAGTTGAACGGAAGTTACAGAATCATACTGCATTCGACTCTATGTAGACTATCGCGTATGGATGCAATATCTGTCTATCTATATATCTATAAAAATTTCCTGTTTACTACATATACCAATAGACCGATCTAAGATACATACACAAAAATCAATCCAAATCAATCCCTCTATCTATATGATGTGATATATTCAAATTTACTCAAAGGTACCTCATAGCTCTCTTCGATCCGGTGCTTGTTGTTGCAGATGGATGCAGCAAGTTCTTGGCAAGCGCTGTAAAAGCGTGATGTAGAGATGAACATAAGAGAAATATCGTTATTAAAAGGAAGTAAGATGAATAAATAATTATTCATGCGAATTGGAAAATATGCTTAGATGTCGCGTTATTTGAAATACTACATATTTGCTGAGACTCCTGGTTGTGTGCACGCTTTGTTTAATAAAAAGAAATATACAGGAGTTATCTTAGATGCTGTTGGACAATGTATGCACAAGTCGTGAACGTTCAACAAATCATTTCATAAAAATCTCAATTACGGTGAAATCAACTGAGCACATTATAAGAATATCTCTAATATGAAACACATCATGTTGATTTCTTCTGTTTTTTTTTTTTTACAAAACACGATTTGTAAAGATCAAATAAGATTATATTATATGGAATTCTTGATATTTTATTTTAAGCTAACATAGAAACTAAAACAATGCCCTTCATCAATTCATTTAAAAAATGTTTGGAGGGCTATTCACTATCTTTAGTGGAGTATTACATCTTTAAATATAGTATGCGTAAAATGCAAAGGTACAACACGAATTAAAACAATAATCCCCCCCCCCCCCACAACACACAACTTAAGGGTTACCTGTTAATTTTCTAACATGATATTTTAGTGTTAAGTGCTAAATAGTTATAATAAATGCATCCTTTGTCTGTTTACTGTGTTAATACTTCTCGAATACTTCAGGGATCGAATCAGATAAGTTATGTCATATGCTCAAGAATCTATTTTTTATCATACGATTATCCTTTTTCTTTTCATAACCATACCAATCCGTTCCTTTATTTGGCTAAAGTTATATCCGGTAAATTGTAAGACATACAACCATTGGGAAGACATACTACACATAGTAGTCAGAAATTCATGTCGAAAATATTAATAGAAAAGTCGTTTTTTATTGTCTTTCATGCAACACAATCACACGTATCTCATTTTCTATGTTATGAAATCTTTTTAAGATCATAATGTCGGGTAAGTTACAATGTTCTGCATCTGTAATGGACATCATTTGGCACAATGTCAAGATGACCTCATTTTAATATTATTAGGAAGGAGATTACGTAAACTGAAACATTTAGTATTTTTGTTTATGTTGGTCTTAACGGCACATTTAACGCATTATAGGCTATATCATGCCGGAAAAAAACGGGAGGTAAGTGTCTTTCCCAAGGACACAATGAAGCAGCAGACCTGAGTTCGCCCGGGCTGGTATCGAACCCACGACTATTAGATTACGAGTACGACGCTCTACCAACTGAGCTACCGAAAAAAGAAATCAAATTTCTGAAAGGAATTTTGTGTCAAAGTTTTGAATTTAATTTTATATAACAATCTGTCATCGCCATGATATAGCATTTCGAACGTTATTAACGTATGAAGAAACAATTGCTTGTTTACACCTGTACAGAACTTTAATGTAATTATAGTCTGCTAGCTGCCCCATACCTTCAGTTTCTCCTAATTCTGAATGTCTGGAAAAGTATGACCAAACACTGTTTTTTTATACTCCTGTTAACTTTTTCAGAATTGTTACGAATATTGTTCAAATGTCTACCATATACATCAAAGACTCAAAACAAGGAATTTAGGAGAATTACCAGGCAGGTGCTAGTCAATAGATTTAGCAGAACAAGGACAATGTGTGACTGGCTGCCACCCAATGTTCGATTGTCATGATGTGGATGGGATTGTACTGCTGGATCTAGCAGTTGGACCTGTTTACCCATATGGAACACATGGTTACTATTCAACTGCGCAATCCCCGATATCGGGTGTCTCTTACTTATGGACATTCAGTTGTAGATGCTGATCAAAATGCTGATACCAAAAAAACAGTTTATAAAAAAAATTTGAAAATCTAGATGCCTCCGTGTGTATATAAAATTCAACTCAAGTCGGTTTGATAATATTTAGATTTTTCTTCCGTTTGTCACAGGTTTTCAATTTTATGGGCAGCCGAGGTACACACAGACTATAACAACTTCTCTATGAAGTTAATTAACGTTTATTTTCTAGATAATATACGGTGCTAATGCACTACAGCAACTGGAAATATTCTTACTTTAGTTGAAAACAACTGAGGCAACTTACCGATGGCCCCAGACGTCAACAGCTGTGTCCCTTGTCCAAGAGCCTGAGTCAAAAGCTGGCTACCAGTACTCAAGGCAGTAGTTCCGAGCTGCTGAAAGGTGCTTCCAAATGTTTGGCCGAGTAGATGAAGCTGATCGGTCAATTTATGTAAAATGTCTGTAAATACGTTAGCCTCTGTCCCAGTAGAGGTAAGGGCAATCAACACTGCTAGTGCCAGATACTTCATCCTGTAACTGAAAATTATGTACAATGTTGAAACAATATTTTATTTACAGATAGCCCGAAGAATCACTTTAGGACAATTTTAATCCATCATTTTGTTTTAGACGTGAATCTACAGCATTCTTTCCATACGCAGGATATATATATATATATATATATATATATATATATATATATATATATATATATATATATATATATATATAATGGGATATTAGAGGTGAGATGAGAACGTGTTAACCTACATCAATAGATAGATTAATGAAAACTCTACGTTACGCACGCCATATACGTCTGTGTGACGAAGAAAGAAGGAACGAATTGAGACACATTGACAATGATCACATTGAGGGATTCTAAAAGTATAATTTTATATCAACAGAAACTGATAAATCCCAAATTAGTTTTCAAACAACAGCGGTATATTTTTGGTTAACATTTAAAAAAAAGAAATTATTAGTGGGAAAATAATTTGATTCACCAAACTGTTCGCAACATGATAAGCACTGTAACTTCAAAGAACACTTTTTCGTGTGATTGTCAAGTAATGCAAAATTATAATTCGGTTTTAGGTTAGGTTTCCTACCTGCTCGGTAAATCACAGGCTCTTGAGGAGAGTGTATGGATAGTCTGTGGAGAAAGAATGCCTTAAATACTCTCCCTGTCTGACCCTATTCATGATAAGAAAGTCAGTAGAGGTGTGTCTCACTAGTTGGGAAATGCGACATATGTTTTCCTGACAGAAGCGTCTCATTATCGAAGTGCTGTTATTCTATGGCGACTTATTTGGTAAAATCATGATTCACTACTGTGTGCCTAAGTCAATATATTGGTTTGGGGACACATTTACGACAACGGGAGAGAGTTTAATGGTTTATGCAGTTGACTGCTTGTTCAACGTCAGCGCATTTCACATACAATTTACTGCACTTTGAGAAAATCTTTGAATTTTACGGCCGTTGGTCGATACATGTAGATGAAACGCATTTTTCCAATTGTGTACAATGTATTTCATCCGCTCGTGCATTGCGCGGAATTGCAGTTTTGGTTTGCACTCAGTGAATAATCTTGCTTGAATGATTTCTGTCCTGGTTTAACCCCAGTGTGATCTATACACTATGGGAAAGCCTTATTACAATACACGGACGCATTCATCAAGGCTTTGTAGCATTATATTGCCTTTTTATTATTTGCTTCGTGTATTTTCAATATTGTATATATTTTGATAGCATCATGTGGCATCTCCACTAGAGTAGCACAATACATTCAAATCAAGTATTGCTCACTACAGATACTAGGGTAATAATTTTAAGGCATAGTGTCAAATTGTAATATTTTTGAAATGTGGATGATGCACAAATCGGAAAAAGTTAAAGTAATTTGTATGCGCCCGCCAAAAGGCAGAGCGTATAATGTTATGACGTTGTCCGTCCGTCTGTACGTTCGTCTGTACATCCATCCGTCTGTTACTTCTTTTTACAATTGCACAATAACTTTAGTTTTATATAATCTACCTTACCATACTTTTTTGGATGACTTGCACTTGGGGCAAAAGGTCAAGGTCGCTGTAACTGAAAAAAAAGAAAGATGGTTTCTGAACAATTGCATTAGCTGCCACACAGACCTAAACCTAACTTTGTGAATAGCTTGCACTTAAAATATGGGAAAAACCTGACGATTTTAGGGTGATATGGTCAGCGGTCAAGACCACAGTGACTTAAAGAACAAAAGTGGTTTCCGCACAATAACTTTAGTTCTGTATCACAAATCTGGATTGCATTTAGTGGATGACTTGTACTTGAAGTAAAATAAATGACTTCTGTTTTGGGGTGAAAAGGTAGAGAGTCAAAGTTATTTTGGATGAAAAATAAAGAGTGTTTTCTACAGAAAAACGTTTGTTCATGACCATGAACCTATAACAAAGTTTGTGGATGGCTTAGACTTTTGGTAGGAAAGAAACTGTTGATTCTAGAGTAAATATCCAAAGGTCAAGGTCACTGCAACTGAAAGAAGAACAGTGGCTTTCACATAATAACTTTAGTTCTAGATAACAAACCTATACAAACGTTGCAAAGGACTTGCAGCTATTGTATGGAAGAGCCCTATTGATTCAAGTATCAAAAGACAAAGGTCATTGTGGCTCATATACAAATGGGTTTTACACAATAACGTGTGGTCTAGAGTACGTTTCTTGCACAAACTTTGTAAATAAATTGCATTTAGTGTTGGAAATTATCTATAGATTTGGAGGTCTAAGAATTAAAGGTCAAGGTCATTGTAAGTAATTGTGACCCGTTGGTCAATAATCTCCAGAGTCAACCATGCCATCTAGTGCATACATATAGGACATTTAAACATGGGGAAGACGTATAATGTATCGTTCACAGCACTCTTGCTAGTATTGTTTTAACTATGATTAATATACAACCAAATTGCATACGTTTCAAACTTTGAGCTGAGAAACCTTTCATGATCAAACTAGAAATGTCAACTAGTACTTGATTTTACTAACACACAGTAAATGTAAAGGTCTCAACAATTCTATTCTCCATGTATCGGAAATAAAAACATTATCAAAAGTTCAAATATTTCGACCGCATATATATATATATATATATATATATATAGATATATATATATATATATATATATATATATATATATATACATATATATATATATATATTTTATATATATATATATATATATATATATATATATATATATATATATATATATATATATATATATATATATATATATATATATAAGGATTGACCATTTATTTGTTTACGTTCACTGAAGTATGAACAGAAATAAACCTACATGCAAACTGTATGATCCGCGAGGCAAATTGCACAGCGTTTTTTTGGTCAAAAAAAATTAAATGATTAATCCTTATAATTATATTTTACACCTAATAAGGACAAAATAATTACAATTCTTTTAAAAAGTGTGTTAAATAGACCATTGAAACCTTGTCTAACCGTGCATGAATATGTGCAAAATAGCAATCAGTATCCGTAATTTGCATACAGCAAATGTGTGTGTGCACGTGTGTGTGTGTGTGTGTGAGAGAGAGAGAGAGAGAGAGAGAGAGAGAGAGAGAGAGAGAGAGAGATTGCAAGGCTACACACTCGAAAATAGCATGACTTGACTTACTGTTTGAAACTTCTGGTCTAGAAAACATCGGTCCTCAGTTTTTGTTTTATTTCTCTGCTATATCATAGTCTATTCATATTAAATTCCTTCCAGAAACACGCTCACCATTTCCATAAATTCCATCAATAGCTTTAGTTGCAGCCGCTTCCCGCTTCCCCCCCCCCCCCCAACCTTTCTATGACAGTCAAGTACACCTTCACGGTTTTCATGGTTGAATATACTTTATTTATGTCCCAAGTTTTAAAATATACAGCAAGTTATTTATCTACACTGGAATTTTCTTCGGGTGGGACAAATAAAGTTGATTTCGCCTAGAGATTAGACACGATCTGGATCACTGCCTACAGTCGTATTTTCATGTTTTGAATGAATTTGGAGCCTGAAAGAAACACTGAAAGAAGTTAAGATTCTCTTCATTTTGCGTTTAGCTGGGTGCTAATTTCCACTTCCCTAGCGAGCTGGTTTCCCTGTGGATTGGGCCCTTTTCTTTGACCTTGTTTGATCATTTTTGGGGGATGACCATGCAGATTAGAGCGCTGTTGCATGAAAGCTGGGCGATGGGTGTTGATTATATTGGTATCATTATCTATGTCTGTCTGTCTCTCTGTCTCTATATATAAACATTAAATATGTTTCAGTTAATTATCCTTATTATTTTTTGTTTAATAATTCATACCGTTATAAGCATAGAATTTCAAACGATCAGACATAATTTCATACAAAATCTGTCCTTGTAGTTAAAGACATTTAGGGTTTTGTGACTTTTGGTGTTGTACGACATAACAACACTTTGAAAATGATATGGTGCAAAGACATGTAGAGAAAAGCATCTTGCCCAAGGACACACCACGGTAACCGATTTGGACTAATCCGATGGCGGCAATCGAACTCGCTGCCCGTTTGATCACAGGTCCATTTCCTTATCCACTGAGTCACCGTGTCTCAATAAATAAATTTTGAGCCATCTTTACCCTGCATATGAAGATTTTGCTTCTAAATACATGTGTATTTTTATAATCTATTTGAAGTACTCTACAATACCTACAGATTTCACAATAAGATATTATTTGTTTATTTCTTTAATACCTCAATATTTATGAAGTTGGTATTATCTTTTTCGTATATATCCATATGATGTTATCTCTGTAATATTTTCTTTAGTAAGTTTGCATGATTACTTCTGAAATAAGTATGTTATGTTTTTTAATTTATTGAACTGCATGGGTTTTTTAAGTTGAATTCACAAGTATTTCTGTGTATTATAGATTTCATAAGGAGATATTAAAATGTATCAGTTTGAGAAAATTGATTTCTCGACAGTGGCGATAGCACTGTTATCGCCACAATGGCGATATAACTTTTGGAAATACTTTCTTTTCCCATTTTCGAAATATATCTGGCCTTATGTATGTTATTCAAACATATATTACGATATTTAGACCTATTTCATATTTTGTTCTTCTTTTTCTACTACTTCTCTCTGTTGCTCCCTTCATCTTTCTCTCCATCAAGATGAACAGATCCTAAAATATCTCAAGACTGTTCTATTATGCAAGGAACGAGAAAGTGCCATCAAAAATGCTCTTAAATAAACTAGGAATTAAAAAACGTATTTTGAAAGTATTAACCTATTTAAAAATAGTTTTCCGCATGAATCATGTAAAATTTCAACTACTGAACTTACATGACTTGTTTATATTTGATATTCACTGTCGCTCATACAGTACCTATTACTCTCAACAACAAACGTTGCTAGAAAAAAAAAATACTAAAAGTGTCTAATTAGCGATTTCAACTCTCATCATACTGATTTCAACTCTCATCATACTGATTTCAACTCTCATCATACTGATTTCAACTCTCATCATACTGATGCTCATGTTTGAAAATGATGGAGAAATTGGGGATAGATGAGTGTTGATTGTAAGCTGAAACTAAGTGACAATCGAAATTTGGGTGTTGTGTCTGTTACCGAACTAGACTGCAAACTTGCCAATGGATAAATATACATGCAAATCGACGGCTTTGGTCTACTTCAACGATCAAATAAAGAGAAAATCTAAGTCGTTTTAAGGAAATATAAGGAAATGTTTCCCTTGTGAAGTGGAAGCAGTTTGTATTATCACGAGTGGTGATTCGTTATAATACAATGTTTCCACTTCACTCGTGAAGTATTTCCTTATGTCTACCAAACAAAATCGCAGATATCCTCTATATATTGATATATTCAATCTATTTGTGTGTGGGACCTGAGTCATGTCACGACTGAATGTATGTTTATAACTGTACTGAATTCTGGCAAGCCAACTGGCGTAAGCTTAATATCTAACCATATGATACACAAAATTCAGTTTTTCTATAACTCATGTTATATTTAATCATCTTTTTCTATCCAGTTGTAAGATTCATATTTCTGTTTTTCATGTTCTCTTCTCTCTTGTCTGATTCATTGTGTAATCGATTATATCATATAGAGTAACTCGTTTAACGGACATTAGTTGAATTTAGGAAGTTAATGTCATTTAACAAAATTACACGTGCCAACATGCGGGAATTTCCATTATGATCTCTGGCATAAAGTGGAATGACAGTGAACATATGATTCAACGTGTCCCCTAAGTAACCCAGTATTGCAGTATTTAGAAGTTCTTATCAGAGACCATGACAAAATATGCGCGATACGTGATTAGAGTCTACTAGTTCGCCTGGGAGTGATCGATATAAATCGCCATGTTAGGACCTAGGTTTCAAAAAATATTAAATTACATCTATTTCTTCCGAACAATGGAAGTTAAATTGTTAACAGCTCACTCATCGTGACAGTGCTTATGACATCTCTGCCTTCGCTCGATTTTAAAAAAGTGGTGTTGTATCGTTGCTCACTCACGACTGAGAGTGATGTTGCAACTGGCGAAGAACAATTATCTAAACATAGTAAAAATAACTGAACTGTTAAACACTTCACAAATTTAAAGGTAACTGTCAACTTCTGATCCGAAAGGTACAATTTAACTATTTTACTTTATTGTTTCCTGTGACATTATACAGGGTCAGTAACAAACGTCACATCCGGGATATCACCCTCATCCCCACCAACAGACACACACACATATGTTACCACCCTCAATGCAAGTTTTGTTAGTTGAAATAAATAATTGTTAGTAGGACTTGGTTGAGACTATGGTAAAAGTACCTTGCAAGTACCATGACATATGTTGGTATTTAAAGCCATATTACAGACGCCCTTATTTGCACCAACATTCGCTGACAGTTTAGGTAATAGCGCAGACACAAATGGTCAGCTAATATGTGTCAAAACAAGGGTGTCTATAGTAACTGTTTGAATACCAACATATTCCCTGTTACGTTCTGACTACTTTGGCAATAGACTTCAATGAAACTTACCAACAAATACTTCAAGGATTGCCAAAACTTGCATCTAAACGGGTACAAATGTATGACATAGGCTTCTAAATGATAATGTATGACTATTCATGTCTGACATTTGCTAATGGTTTAAATTTGTGTCTTAGTTTATATTTTAAACTTGTTTCCTCTGTACGTTTCATTTTTCAGTTTATGAAAAAGATAATAATGGAATTTTTAGCATAAGATCGGTTTATTGATATTTACATTAAATTTTATTTAAATCAATGTGTTGTTCCAGTGAGTCCCTCTGCAAAGAAACAAAATAGTTGTAAGTTTATAAACACGAAAAGCATGCAAGAGAAAGTTTAACTGATACGCATAAAGAGACGTTTACACTTAGTACAATATATATGCATCATTTGAATAAAAGTACTACTTTGATCATGATGAAATAGAGGACCAGTCTCTTTTTAAAATTTCCGTCAGGGAATTTATAAATAATATACTGTCTGATTTTTTCATAGTAAAAGTTCTTGTCTGATTACTCATATTGAAATATAATGATTGAGATTTGTTCTGTGATATGTCATATGTAAGGTGATTTGTATTTTATGTCTCAAAGCTTCGAACTGACATACGCATGGAAGACACCATATTATTCTGTGTATCGATGTTGTACGACAAAAACGAAATAGATGAGACCGAAATTGAACATATCTCTTACAATAATGTTTTGAACTTTCATCTCTTCCGTAATAGAGGTTTCTACAATATGATTTTTTCAACTGTAATCTCATTCGAACTTACAAAGCAGATGGACCTGATTTTTCTCCAATATTATCTGTAAGGTGATTTTTATTTTGTGTCTTGAAGTTTAGAGCCATCATACGCATGTAGGTCATGGTGTTGTTTTGATAATGAATGTTGTACAATAGTTAAGTAAATAACAGCGAAATGCAACGTATTTCTTACAATATTAGTGTAAACTTTTATCTACTCAATAATAGGGATTTCTACAATATGCAATGCTTATCAGTGTGATCAATTCAACTTACGAAGCAGTTGTACTGGATGGATAGCGCCAGTGGCAGTTTGCAAAGCACCGGACAGAGCACCTTGTACTGTGTGGTAGACATCGGTCAGAGTGGACACAAGTTCTCCCACCAGAAAAGTGGTAGTGCCGGTCAGAGTTTGGCCAAGGGCACCGAGCAGCTGCAAGCAGTGTTGTAAACATATTATTGAAGGAGTGTAGCATTTTGTGGTACATGTATAGTAAAGCCACATTCGTGGGGCCAATATTCTGCTCTTTTATTTTCTCTTGACTTTTATCTGTCTGTACAAAAAGTGTACAATGTTTATCTGATATTATTTATTCAAGTATAAATCCAGTGCAGAATCTTGGTAGAAGTAGAGCACATTCTGTTTTCATATTGTTCCTATGTTCAGAAGAATTGACGCACACTTAGTCACATACGAAGGCACACAGTAAATGCGGGTAATTGTTTCCCTGGAAATAATCTTTTACCTTTTGTTTAATTTTGATTATTTAATCTAATTATTACTGACATGTTGTACGTGCTGTACATGCGACAGGAATTGTTGAATCAACTGTGAAGCAGGTTGTGTAAGACTTCCCAGATGGCAGTCAAGAAGACCACGACTTCTGTTAAGGAGAGCTTTCCCGACAAACTTGACCAGGTCTGCAGGAAGGCTTTCCAGAAGGACCGTCATCTGGTGACTGTGTGAGGCTTGTATAAACACAAAGAGGAATAAACTGTAGCAAACATTAATTACTGTAACACAGTCTTTCTTATTCCATCAAAAACTATTGGTTTATAATGTGGACCATCGAATTGCACAGACACGCAGACACACTCACACACAGATGTAGAGAGGGAAAGAGACGCATACAATTTTAGCATAGCTTTAAATAGAGTGGAATATTGTGCACCTAAAACACCTTTTGTGTTTACAAATGATAAGATTGTTGAATGAGGAAAATAAAGGGGAATAAGTATTGCTGTAATACCAGGCAAGTATTATCAAAGTATATTAGACACATAATGTTGTGGCATAACATTGACTAATTGGATTTTTAGTCATGGTGGTGAGAAGTTTGATTATTTGAGCTTGTATACATCCGCTAATTTACCATCTTTTGACTAAGTCTTCTGTCTACGTAATCATAATATACACAGCAGCAGGAGTGTCCATGTTCCTTATGTTCATAATAGCAATATTTAGTTGAACTTATGTTAGTACCCCTATTTCCATCCGATCAATTCCTCCTGGTATTTGCAACAACTTCTAAGCAAGGATAAACTTCAATAAAATGGGTATCACAAGCCTTGAATCTCATTCCAATACACAAAAGCATTTTCGCACGCTTACAGCAAATAATGGTGATCTTATACGCTTCATTTAACCTTTGGCCTTCTCATGTATAAGATGTTGATTACAGTAAATGCAACGCTATAAACACATAGTAATCAACAATAAAATGATATTTACACATATTAAGGATATGTTAGAAAGGAGTTTTATATCAATCAAAATGACCAATGCCTTTGACCGTCAATATAGAAAAGCTAATTACAGACAATTTGTTGAACCTTTTGTTTGAGCTGGTCATGTGACAAAAACAGGGATTCGAAAGCCAGGGTCTGCAGCTCACGTACGGCAGCAGCATATTCCCGAACAGTTTGTCCTTCAGGTCAGTGGCAAAAGAATTCAGGACATCTTTTGCTTTCTATTCGACGACAGCACCATACACAGGAACAATAGTTCTTTATTACTTTTTCCCACATTAAGGTTCGAGTTTATTGAACATACATTTCATATCTCTCGAATCACACCTCCCTGATTCGAACTTTAAAATGTACCGGAAAAGTGAGAAAAATCGAAATTTCTCTCAACTAATCTAAAAATTTTTTGCTTAGTTTATATATTGTGGAAAATGGATTGGGAACTAGGAATAATGTCCCAGAGGCTGTTCCAACAGTTTGACAATATGATTGGATGATCGGTTTGGGTCACTAGAGTAGAGAACCAACTGACGAATCGTCAGAATCGAGATACAGTGCTCATATTAGCACCACGTTTTCTACTGCCAGAAAAATACAAAAATAGAAAATAACAAAATAATAATAATAATAATAATAATAATAATAATAACAATAATAATACTTTATTTAATTTTTGTCTTCTTTTGAAAATGTTACTAATGTTTTGTTTAGAGTCATTTCGGTTGATAACATTGATGAAAAGAAAACAAAGAGGTAATGCAGTTAATAATAATTTGATTTGACGCTGAAACCTTAGATATTGTTTATTGTCTGTGTATTATCATATATTAGGAACACTCAGAGCTAAACGGATACAGCTTTTACGATTCCGATGGACGGCCTTAAAACATTATTGTGAGCTTTCAATGCAAAGAGAAAATTTCTTGAAACCTTGTTGAAAAAATGTTCAAGTTATAACAATTTGAATTTGTATATGATACATAGTGGCATAAGTGACAGACAATGGGCCTTAAAGTCCGACAAACTGCTAGTGCGTCTGTAAATCAGGTGATGCTCGGTATTGGTCTGCGGTCAATATGTATGAACATGTGTTAGGGTTGGAGTGACATATAGCGATACTTTAATTAGAAACCTAAATGCCGAGAATAAGTTGAAAATACTCAAATAAATCGGTAAGAGAAAAACTGACCATAAACATATTCAAGCAATGGCTAAATAGACTTGTGTAGACTCAAATACGGTCCCCTCGCCTGCAAAAATACAATTCTTTAATTGGAAGTGGTGGCTTAACGATCAAATACAAACTATTATTTGTCTTTTTGGCAATATTTTGGAACCTTTTCGCGCAAAAGCTCCATTTATTGGACACAAAACCTTTAATAATCCTGCAAATTTCATTCAATTCTATCAAATGATTTTCTAGTTTTTCGGCACACACACAAACACGCACGCGCGCAAAAGCGCACCCAGACACATACAATTTCTCGTTCGCTAAATGTAATCAAGGGTACCTCATAGCTCTCTTCCCTCCAAAGCTTGTTGTCTCAGATGGATTCAGCAAACTTTGAGCAAGTTCTGACAAAATCGTGCTATGAAGATAAATATAAAATAAATATATAAAAACCACTATGAAAAGGAAGTAAAATGCATAAATACTTATTAATGCAAAGTGGGAAATTGACTTAGATGACTCCGTAAATGAAATATTACATATTTGCCAAGAGTCCTGGTTATGTGCATACACTGTTTCAAGAGTCCTGGTTATGTACATACACTGTTTCAAGAGTCCTGGTTATGTACATACACTGTTTCAAGAGTCCTGGTTATGTACATACACTGTTTGATGAAAACAATTGCCCAGAAGTTGACTAAGATACTCGTGGACAATGTATGCAGAACTACACATGAGTCATCAAAGATCTTGGTGGACAGATATATGCACAATTACACAGGAATTATCCAAGATGCTGGTAGACAACGTATACACAATTAGACAAGAGTTATTTAAGATGCTGGTGCACAGTGCATGCACAATTCATGGCTATTTAACAAACCATTTCATAATTATCTAACTTACGGTGAACTCATCTCAGCACATAATATAAATATCTCCATAATTAAACACCTTATGACGATTTCTTCTTCTTTATAAAAATAAAACACGATTTGTTAAGAGCAATTATGATTTTATCATATAGAAATCTAAATGTTTTATTTTAAAATAACATAAAAGTGAAAAGTATTTATTTTAAGTCATTCGAAAACAAAATATATTCACTAACTTCAGCTAAATATTTCGTCTGTACACGGAGTTACTATAAAATGCTCAGGGAAAACACGAGAACAAAATTCATTAAGTTTTCTATCCCCCTTAACTTCGTAAGTAACTTTTAATTTTCTCGCATAATATTTAAGTGTTGCTTAGTTATGACAAATGAATTCCTTGCCTGGTTACATTGTTAGGACTTCTCGAATACTTCACTGAGAGACACAAATAAGTCAAGTCCTACACTAAAAGATTGTATGTTTGCAGCATACGATTTCCTGTTTATCTTCTATTCCATACCCACCCGTTCCTTTCACAAGACTTATGTTTGGTGAAAGTTATGTCCGGTACACTGTAAATATTAAATGTTTGTGAACATAAAACCATTGGGGAAGACATGCAATACATGCTGATCATAAACTCAAGTTAAAATATGAGTAGAACTTGCTTTTATTATCCTTCTAGTAACACAAACACACGTCTTTTTCAGTGGTAAATACTGTCTTAAGATCATAATGTTGGGTAATTTACAGTGTTCTGCACCTGTAATGGACATTGTTTCACAAAATGTCGATATGATGTCATTTTAGTATTATCAGAAACGAGATTACGTAAAATGAAAAACGAAATCAACTTTCTACAAAGAATTTCGTTTCAACCCTTTGAACCTGCGTTTGCGCAATGATCTCTCACTGCCATGAAATGACGTTAGAACGTTATTAACTTATGAAGAAGGAATTGCTTATTTACACCTGTACAAAATTGGAAGGCAAGTATAGCCTGTTTATTGTCATTTTACTGGCCATAAATTCAGTTTTCTCCTACTTTTGAACATAGAGTTAATTTTAACCTAACTCTATTTTAATACACAGCGATAGTTCACAAACAAGCAATTGCGGGGAATTACCAAATAGGTGCTACTGAAAAGACTTAGCAGTATGAGGGCAAGGTGCGATTGGAAGTCACACAAGGTTAGACTGTGATGACGTGCATGGGATTGTAGTGTGGGACCGAGCACTCGCTCTAGTTCACCGACATAATGCACCTGGCTACTATTACTAAAGCCAGTATTTCCTGCAATTAGCTGTCCCTTAAGTATGGATAGCCAGTTGCATTCGTCCTATGCTTTTCACGTGCCTTCATTTTTATGGGCAGTCAATGTGCATCACACATAATATATCACATTTTCTATAAATGAGAATATTTCTACTTTAGGTGAAATCAGCTCGGGCAATTTATGTGTGGCCACAGCACTCAATAGGTGCGTTACTCCTCCAAGAGCCTGGGTCAAAAGGTCACCTCCAGTGGTCAAGGCAGTAGTTCCAAGCTACTGAAAGGTGTTTCCAAATGTTTGACCGAGTTGCTGAAGCTGATTGCTCAATTTACGTAACTAGTCAGTAAATACGTTAGCCTCTGTCCCGGTAGAGGTCAGGGCAATCAACACTGCTAATGCCAGAAACTTCATTCTGGAAATTGAAAACTTACATCATGCTTTGCATACACAGAATTATAGGTCATATTGGAATGTGTTAACCTACATCAATGGATAGACGCAATGGAGCAAGTGAGAACAAGAATGTAGCGTTAAAGAAGACTAAGACAGCAATGTAAATAAGATGACAAATCTCTTATTATTAGACTACGTTATATACGCTATATACACCTGTGAGATAAGAAAGAAAGAAACTATTGAGAGACATTGGCATTAATCATATTGAGGGATTCTAAAGACATCGTCTTATATCAATTGATCAACAGGAACTGATAAATCCTTTCTCGTGTGATCGTCAAGTAATGCAAAATTATAATACGGTTTTAGGTCAGGTTTCCTACCTGCTCCGTAAATCACAGGCTCTTGAGGAAAAGGGTATGGGCAGTCTGTGGAGAAAGAAGGCTTTAAATACTCTCCCTATCTGACCCTATTCATGATAAGAAAGTAAGTAGAGCTGCGTTTCCCCAGTCGGGAAATGCGACATATGTTTTCCTGGCAGAAATTTATATGATGACGTACGTAGTAAAATAATGATTCAATAATGTTAGCATATCTAAATACATTGGTTTGGGACAAAGATCAGAGAACATTTACGACGACGGGGTGGAGTTTAATCATTTAAAAAAAAATTAACTGCTCATTTAACGTCGAGGCAATTTGCGTTTGGATTCCATAAGAAATATTGCACTTTGTGGAAAACTTTGAAATTTGCGAGCGGTGGACGATGCACGTAGATGAAGCGCATTTTTTCCAATTATGCACAATACATTTCATCATCCCGTGCATTGTCCGGACTTGCAGTTTTGCTTTGCACTCAGTGAATGTATTTGCTTAAATTATTTCTGTCCTGGTTTGGTCCCAGTGCGCTCTGCACAATCTGGGAAAGACTTATTACACTATTTTGGTGTATTCATCAAGGTTTTGTAGCATTATATTGTTTTTGATATTTTTTTTATTTGCTCGATGTATTTTCAATACTTGGTATTTTTCAATTGCATCATGTGGGATCTTCATTTGATTAGCACGATACATCTAAATCAAGGATTGCTCACTAGAAATAGTAGGGTAATAATAAATAGGCCTAACGACACATTGGAATGTTTTTAAAACATGGATAATGCAAAAATCGGAACAAGTTCAAGAATTTTTTTATACGTCCGCCATAATGTTATGACGTTTTCTTTGTCCGTCCGTCCGTACATTCATCTGTCTGTGACCTTTATCGTATTTGTGCAATAACTTTATGTTTACACACTCTATCATACCAACCTATGTGGATGGTTTGGGGTGAAAGGTCAAAGTCTCTGTAACTGAAAAAACCAAGAAATGGGTTTTGAACAATTATATTAGTTCTACATCACAGATCGAAACCTAACGTTGTGATTAGCTTTCATTTAAAATATGGAAGAAATTGGACGATTTTAGGGTCAAAAGGTAGAAAGGTCAAGACAACTGTGACTTAAAGATGAAAAATGGTTTCCGCAAAATAACTTTAGTTCTGTATCAGAAACCTGGATTAAAATATGTGGATGACATGTGCTTGAAGTAAAATAAATGACTTCTGATTTAGGTGTGAGAAGGTTGAGGGTCAAGGTAACTTTGGAATAAAAATAAAAAATCTTTTCTGCAAAAAAAAAAACAAAAAAAAAAAAAAAACGTTTCTACTTGATTAATTATGTACCCATATAAAGAAAGTGAGATCTAGGGGTATACGCTTTCTCTTTGTTTGGTATATAGGTCTTTGTTTGTAATGACTGTTTCATATATATATATATATTTGTGTGTGTGTGTGTACATAAATTAGATATGATTGAGGAAATTCAAATATGTAAAATACTATATATTAACTGTGTTTATTCTTTACAACAGTTATCGTTATAAGCGTGCAATTTTAAATGATCAGACATAAATTACGGCACAGAAACACTTCGAAATTTATATCGTACAAAGGAATAGAGAAAAGTACCTTGCCCAAGGATAGTAGCCTATCTGGACTAATTTGATGGTGGGAATCAATCTGGCTCCCTTTTATGATTACTGGTCGATCTCCTTATCCACTGAGCCACCGCGGTTCCCTACATAAGTTTTGTGCCATCTTTACCCTGCAGTCGTAGGTCTTGCTTTTACATATATGTGTATATTTATCTACAACATTTACAGATTTCACAATAAAATAAGTATTTATTTACTTCTTTAATACTTCAATACTTGTGAAGTTGGTATTATCTTTTTTTATAAATATCCACGTGCTTTTATCTCTGTAATCTTTTCTTTAGTGAGTTTGCAGAAGTACATCTGAAATGATTGTTTTGTTTTGAGCTTTATTGATATGCATGGGTTTGTAAGTTGAATTCACAAGAATTTCTGTTTAGTATATATGTCATGCTGAGGCAATGAAATGTATCAGTAGGAGAAACTTGCTATCGCCACAGAGGCGATATCACTTTTGGAACTACTATCTTTTCCCATTTTAGAAATATATCTGCCCTTATATATACTATTCAAACCTATATTTCAGTATTTAGGCCTATTTTATTTCTTCTTCTTCTACTACTTCTTCTTATTATTATTGTTCTTCTTCTTCTTCTTCTTCTAGCTCCCTTCATCTCTCTCTCCATCAGGCTGAACAGATCTTTACGTATGTGAAGACTGTTCATTTATGCATGGAAAAAGAAAGTGCCATCAAAAATGCATAAAACGAACTCCAAGCAGTAAAATATAGTTTTCAAGTATTAACTTATTTGAAAATAGTTTTCCACATGAATCGTGCAAAAAATATCAGCTACTGAACTTACATGACCTGTTTCTATTTGATATTCAGTGTCACCCATTTAGTACCTGTTACACTCAAAGACAAACGGTATAAGTTATTAGGGAAACAATTCATGAATAAATATACTAATAAAATTGTCTAATTAGCGATTTCTAGTTTCATCACACTAATATTCATGTTTGAAAACAATGAAGAAATTAGGGATAGCTGAGTGTTGATAGTAAATCGAAATTTGGGTGTTGTTTCTGTTACCGATTAACAATAGCAAGCTTAACAAGATCAAGTCTGAATGCAGAAATAAAGAAACATAAAACCAAAATCCTTATAGGTAAACTCTAAACCAATACAAATATTTTCTGAAAAGATGTTACGCTCTGAAGCGTGTCGGATGCGATGATTCTACAGAAACTGCACCAAAACAATTGTCACTATATCAATCAGCGCAAGAAATGTATTTATTAACAAAAATAAAAAATGTCTTCATTATCGAAGGAATATATGTTGGAGCTAAATTTAGGAAAAGTCACATTTCATAAATTATTATAAAATATTGGAACGTGTTTTATCGCCAAAGTAATGCAGTCGTTAATAACATTGACAGAATGGGTAAACAGACAAGCAAATCAACGGCTTTTGTGTTTACAAATATATCATAAAGAGACAACTCTACGTTATTTTGAAGTAATATAAGGAAATATTTCACTCTTGAAGTGGAAACAGTTTGTATTGTCACGATATTTGCACGTCACTTATGAAGGATTTCCTTTCATCTACATATCTACTAATACAGAAACAAAAAAACAAAAACAAAACACAAAAAAACCAACAACAGCAACTACAAAAACAATAAAAGAAACCCCTTCAAATATCCTCTATATATTGATATATTCAATCTCTCTGTGTAGAACCTGAGTCATGTCACGATTGTATATATGTTTATAACTACTGAATGCTGACAAGTCAATTGTCTTAAGCTTATGATCTAACCATATGGTAACACAATTTAGTTTTTTTTTATATCCCATATTATATTAAATCATCTTTTTCTATCCAGGTGTAAGATTCAGTTGTAAGATTCATATTTCTCTATTTCGTTTTCTCTTCACTCTTGTCTGTTTCATTGTGTGATCGATTCTATCATATAGAGTAACTCGTTTAACGGACATTAGTTGATTTAAGGAGGTTATCGTCAGTTAACAACTTACATGTGCCAACATGTTGAAATTTCCATTATGATCTCTGGCCAGAAGTGGAATGATAGTGAACATAGGATTCAACGTGTCCGCTAAGTGACCCATTGTTGCAATATTCAGAAAGTCTTATCAGAGACCATGATAAAATCTATGTAATACGTGATTACAGTCTTCTAGTTAGCCCTGGAGATATGCATAGAGATTGCCAAGTCAGGACTTAGATTTTAAAAGAAATATTAAATTACATCTGTTTCTTCCAAAAATAAAAGTTAATCTTTTAACAGCTGACTCATTTTAACTGTTTATTTGGACATCTTTCCTTCATCCGATATGAAAAAATTGGTGTTGTATCGTTGCTCACTCATGTTTACAACTTTTTGGACATTTCGTCTTTCGTCAGAGAATGATGTTGTACCTGACGAAGGACAACTGTTCGAAATAGAGTAAAAATAACTGAACTGCTAAATTGAAAAGTTTTGAAGGTACTTGTTAAGTTCTAATCCGAAAGGAACAATTTAACTATTTTACTTTATTGTTTCCTGTGACATTATACAGGACCAGCAACATACGTCACAACCGGGATATCACAATTTTTATTACAACCCGATGCAAGTTTTGTCTGGTTAAAAAAAAAACAACAACAAAACCAAAAATCAATTGGTGGTCAAACATGGTGAGAGAACGATCAAAGTACTTTGCAAGTACCAGGGAATATGTGGGTATTTAAAGTATTATTACAGACGCTCTTGTTTTTACCAACATTCGCTGACAGTTTAAGTAATAGCAGAGTTATAAACTGTCAGCGAATGTGCGTGTAAACTAGGGTGTCTATAATGACTATTTGATCACCAACATATTTTATGTTGCTTGCTGACTACTTTGTGCATAGACTTAAATGAAACTTGCCAAGAAATAGTTAAAGAATTGTCAAAACTTGCATCTAAGCGGGTACAAATGTATGTGTGTGCTATCCGGGTTGTGACGTAGGTTGCTCGTAATTTTGAAACCAACACTTCTAAATGATAATGTCTGACTATCTATGTCTCACATTTGCCACTGGTTTCAATTCTTGACTGCCGTAGACCATGCCATGAGGTGACATTATGCTTGACAATATAATTTTATGTTAAACTTGTTCCATCTATACTTTTCATATTTCAGTTTATGAATAATGTAAAAAGACAATTTTTAGCACAAGAACACTTTATTGAAATTTGCATTCAATGTTATTTAGATTACGGTGCTGTTCCTGTGAGTCCCTCTGCAAAGAAACAAAATAACTGTAGGTTTTAAAATTAGAAAAGCATGCACGAGCAAGTTTTATTGTTACGCCTGAAGAGACGTTTACATTTTGAACCATACATATACATCTTTTGAATAAAGGTATTATGTTGACGATGAAGACACAGAAAATCAGTAACACTTTTACTTCCGTCATTGAACATTTAAAACATATACTGACTGATATTTTCATTGTAAAGGTTCTTGTGTTATGAATCATTATGAAATTTAATTATTAAGATATTGTTTTTTTCTCATATGTCATATGTCAGGTGATTTTTATTTGATATCTCGATGATTAGAACTCACATACATATGTAAGACATTGTGTTATTCTTTGCACGGATGTTGTATGACAAAACGGAAATAGACGACAGCGAAATGCAACAAATTTCTTACAATATTGGTGTGAACTTTCATCTCCTCAGTAATAGAGGTTTCTATAGTATCATTTTCTTATCAGTAAGCTCAATTCAACTTACGAAGCAGTTGTACTGGATGCAAAGCGTTAGACAGAACACCTTGTACTGAGTGGTGGACATCGGTCAGAGTGGACACAAGTTCTCCCACCAGACCAGTGGCAGTGCCGGTCAAAGTTTGGCCAAGGGTACTGAGCAACTGCAAGGAGTGTCGAAAAAACATTATTGAAGAAGTCCAGAAACCTTGTGGTACATTTATGGTAAGCCACTTTCATAGGGCCGATATTCCGCTCTTTTATTTTCTCTTGACTTTTAACTGTTTTGGACTATATGTACACTCTTTATCTGGAATTATTTCTTCAAGTTAAATTTAAGTATAAAACATTGATAACAATGTCGAGCACATACTGTTTTCATATTTGTTCCTATATTCGGAAGAATTGGCAGGAGGAAGTTCGAAAATTTATAAAGCGGTACAGTAAAATACAGGTCAGTTTTTCTGAGTGAACAGTCTAGAACCCGATTTTATCTTTCGATTATCGTATCCAGTTATTACCGACCTGTTGTACATTTTGTACATGAGGCAGGAATTGTTGAGCCAATTGTGAAGCAGTTTGTGTAAGACTTCCCAGAAGCCCATCAAGAAGACCACGCCTTCTGTTGAGGAGAGCTTTCTCGACAAACTTGACCAGATCTGCAGGAAGGCTTTCCAGGAGGGCTGTCATCTGGTGGCTGTGTGAGGCTTTTAAAAACACAAAGAGATGTTGGTTGCGACACAGTCATTCGAACAAGAGATTCTTTCCTACTTAATTAATAACAGAATTATTTTACAAATTTATATTTGTAGCATGCAACATTGAATCATATGCATACATATGCAGGTATGTGCATAAAATGTTAGCATATATTTATCTTGAGCAGATTGTTGTATATCTAAAAGACTTTTGTGTTTACAGAAGATAAAATTGTTTTGAATAAGGAAAGTAAAGTGGACAAAGTATTATTGTAGTACCATGCAAGTATTATCAAAGCATAGTACACACAGGATAGTATGAGACAAGAATGATCTAACTTGACTAAGCTTATCATCTTATATAGTGGTGGAACGTTTGTTGGTTTGAACTTGACCCCATCCTATACACATCCGTTGATTTATCATCTTATGCTGCAGCCTATTGTCAACACAAGTAATATCCACGTTCATTCTGTGTATAATAGCAATATTTAGTAGAACTTGTGTTAGTACCTTCATTTCCATCTAATGGGTTCTTCCTGTTATATAAACTTTGTGCCATCAGATAGCTCGCGATCTTTACAACTACTTCTGAGTAGGGATTAACGTCAACATAATGGGCATCACAAGACTTGAATTGCATTGTAGCACTCAAAGGCATTTTCTTACCCTTACAGCAAATAATGGTGATCTTACTCTCTTACTTCCGATTGAATGTTTGGCTTTTTCACGTTCAAGACACTGTATGCAGTCAATGCAGTGTTATAAACACCTTAATCAACCAGAATTGCATATTTACATCAATATAGGATATGGCGGAAAGGAGTTTCATTTCAATCAAAATAGCCAATGCCTTTGACCGTCGATATAGAAAAGTTACTTACAGACAATTTGTTGGACCTTTTGTTTGAGTTGGTCATGTGACAAAAACAGCGATTCGAAAGCCAGGGTCTGCAGCTCACGTACGGCAGCAGCATATTCCCCTTGCAGCTTGTCCTTTAGGTCACTGGCAAACGAATTCATGACATCTTTTGCTTTCTGTTCAACGACAGCACTATACAAAAGGAATAACAGTTATCTATTACTTTGTCTCACATTAACGTTCAAGTTTCTTGAAGATACACTTGATGACCTCTCAGATCATACCTGTGACACTTCCCTGATTCAAACTCTAAAATGTACCAGAAAGTGAGAAAAATGGAAAGTTCTCTGAAACTAGTCTATAATTTCCTTGTTTATTGTGTATATTGTGGAAAATGTGTTGGAAATGAAGAATAATGTTCTTAAGGCCTGCTCCAACAGTTTCACAGTTATGATTGACTAATCAACTTTGGTCAATAAAGTAGAGAACCAAATGACGAATCGTTAGAATCGAGATACAGTACCCTCATTAGTATCATATTGTCTATATAAAAAAGTATTTTTTCTTTCTGAAAAGGGTACCTCATTTTTGGAGTAATTTCCAGCTGATAAAATTCATCAAAATGAGAATAAAGGTCATGAAAATGAGATAACAAGTCATGAAAATGAGATAAAAGGTAATGAAGGTGGTGAAGTCATAACAATTTGATATCATTCTGAAGCCTTATCTGTTGTTGCTTGTCTGTGTATTATCATATATTCAAAAACATTCACATAGCTAAATAAATAAAACGTTGATCACTTGGATTGACCGCATGACAAAAAATACCTCCAGTTTAAATGAACATGACAAAATAGCATTAGGTTGTTCACAACCTTTTCACCTTTTTGAAGTCAAACAGTTATATATCTCCTCCCCCCCCCCCGCCCGCCCCTCCTGATTCACGCTGTAGGGTCATCTTATGCAAACCAAATCCCTTCGCCACAAAATGAAAAATTGAAATGGACCATCTTTAAAGCTCAAGAGTGGTTCTTTTCAAACTTTTATAAATATAGATAGAACCACGCCAAACACAATATGTTGGAGAAAATCTATTTATAAGCGTCTTATATTTTGGAGGGGAATCGGAACGTCGCATAACCAATGGTGGAATGACACATACATCAGTGAAAGATTTGACTTATAATACCAGGATCACATAGGTATCGCCAGAACAGAGATAACCATGCTCTACTCATTAGCATAGTTCATCAGATAAAATCAAAGTATTTTATGTTGACATGTAAATTAGTGCTAATCTTTAAGTGCATATTGAAAATTTAATGAAACATATTTGCAAATGTTGAAATTAAAACGATTTGAACTTGTATATGTATGTATGTATGTATGTATGTATGTATGTATGTATGTATGTATGTATGTATGTATGAATGTATGTATGTATGTATGTATGTATGTATGTATGTAGGTAGGTAGGTATATGTATATATATATATATATATATATATATATATATATATAGAGAGAGAGAGAGAGAGAGAGAGAGAGAGAGAGAGAGAGTGGCAGTCTGATAGGTGACGCAAATTAGGTCTGAATGTCCCACAAACTGCTAGCGCGCCTGGAAATCACGTGATGCTCACACCTCTGCCAGCGGTATTATTGGTCTGCAGTCCATAGATATCGACACTTCTTACGCGGTACGTAAATAAATCGGTGAGAGAGAAACTGACCATAAATGTATTCGAGATATGGATTAATGGGCTTCTATGGACGCAAATACCGTACACTCGCCTGCACAAATGCGTTTTTTTAAATTGGAAATGGTGGCTTTTTGATTTCCTTGGGTAGGCAACAATTTAATCTTACCGATTAAATACGATTTATTATTTGCCTCTTTGGCAATATTCTTGAAGCTTTCCATACACAGTCTCCATATATTGGACGTAAAACCTTCAATCAAACTTGCCTCCTTTGATTCAAATAGATCTCGAGTTATTCTGCACACACATAAGACACACAAACATACACACACAGTCACATACACACGCAAACGAGCGCACACAGACACGACACATGTATATATCCGCCTCAGTCATTTCTGTATAAAGAAAAATTTCCCCAAAATGTCATGCACAAAATAATTCTTTACAATGCAAAGTATGATATTTCAAAAGCTGAACAGAAGTTACAGAATCATACTGTATTCGACTCTATGAAGACTATCACGAATGGATGCAATATCTCTCTCTATATATATCCATCAAAATTTTCTGATTACTATATATATCAATAGACCGATCTAAGTTATATACATAAAAATCAATCCAAATCAACCCCTCTATCTGTCTGTTGTGATAGATTAAAATGTACTCAAAGGTACCTCATATCTCTCTTCCGTCCGGTGCTTGTTGTTGCAGATGGATGCAGCAAGTTCTGGGCAAGCGCTGTAAAAGCGTGATGTAAAGATATAAACATAAGAGAAATATCGTTATCAAAAGGAAGTAAGATGAATCAATAATTATTCATTGGAATTGGAATATATGCTTAGAAGACTCCGTAAATGAAATACTACATATTTGCTGAGACTCCTGGTTCTGTGCACGCTTTGTTTAATAAAAAGAAATATACGGGAGTTATCTTAGATGCTGCTGTACAATGTATGCAAATTACACATAGAGTTAACTTAGATACTGGTGTATAATGTATGCAAATTTCATAAAAGAGTTATTTAAGATGCTGGTGGACAATGTATGCACAAGTTATGAACATTCGACAAATCATTTCATAAAGATATCAATTACGGTGAAATCAACTGAGCATATTGCAAAAATATCTCCAATATTAAACACATCATGTTGATTTGTTCTGGTTGTTTTTTTTTTTTTTTTTTTTTTTTTTTTTTTTTTTTGTTTTTTTACAAAATACGATTTGTAAGAATAAATAAAATTATATGATAGAGAATTCTTAATATTTTATTTAAAATTAGCATAGAAAGTAAACTATGCCTTCATAAAATCAAAATTAAACATGTTGTGAGGGGTATTCACGAACTTCAGTGAAGTATTGCATCTTTAGATATAGCATGTGTAAAGTGCTAATGTAAAACACGAATTTAAAATAAAATATTTCCCTCCCCCTCCCCCCATTAAGAGAAGAAGAAACACACAACACACAACTTAGGGGTTACCTGTTAATTTTCTAACATGATATTTAAGTGTTGTTATTTATGACAAATGCATCCTTTGCCTATTTACTGTGTTAGGACTTCTCGAATACTTCAGGGATCGACTCAGATAAGTTATGTCATATGCCAAAGATTCTATTTTTTATCATACGATTATCCCTAATAGTTTCATTACCATACCAATCGGTTCCTTTATTCGGCTAAAGTTATATCCGGTAAATTGTAAAAGTTGAACGTGTGTGGACATACAACCATTGGGAAGACATACTACACATGGTAGTCAGAAATTCATGTCGAGAATATTAATAGAACGTTGTTTTTTATTGTCTTTCATGCAACATAATCATACGTATCTCATTTTCTATGCTATGAAATCTTTTTAATATTATAATGACGAGTAAGTTACAATGTTCTGCATCTGTAATGGACATCATTTGGTACAATGTCAAGATGACCTCATTTTAATATTATTAGTAAGGAGATTACGTAAACTTAAACATTTAGTATTTTTGTTTATGTTAGTCTTAACGGCACTTTTCACACATTATTGGCGATATCATGCCGAAAAAAGACGGAAGCTAAGTGTCTTTCCCAAGGACACACTCAAGCAGCAGACCTGAGTTCGCCCGGGCTGGTATCCAACCTGCGACTATTAGATTACGATTCCGACGCTCTACCAACTGAGCTACCGAAAAAAGAAATCAAATTTCTAATAGGAATTTTGTGTCAAAGTTTCTAATTTAATTTTACATAACAACATGTCATCGCCATGATATAGCATTTTGAACGTTATTACCTTATGAAGAAAATTTTTTTGTTTACACCTGTACAAAACTGGAATGTAATTATAGTCTGCTTACTGTCCCATAAATTTAGTTTCTCCTAATTATGAATGTCTAGAAAATTATGACCAAACGCTGTTTTTTTATACTCCTGTATACTTTTCCAGAATTGTTAAGAATATTGTTAAAATGTTTGCCATATACATCAAAAGCTCAAAAGAACGAATTTAGGAGAATTACCACACACAGGTGCTACTCAATAGATTTAGCAGCACAAGGACAAAGTGTGATTAGCTGCCACCCAAGGTTAGATTGTCATGACGTGGATGAGATTGTACTGCTGGACCTAGTACTTTTCACTCGTTCACCCACATATAGCACATGGTTACTATTATTCAACTGCGCAATCTTCGATATCGGCTGTCTCTTACTTGTGGATACTCAGTTGTACTAGATGCTGATCAAAATGATAATAAAAAAAACCAACAGTTTTCGAAATAAATTGAAAATCTAGATGTCTGCTGTGTATATAAAATTCAATTTAAGTCGGCTTGAAAATGTTTAGATTTGACTTGTGCTTGTCACAGGTTTTCAGTTTTATGGACAGCCAAGGTACATCACACAGACTATAACAACTTCTCTATGATAATGTACGGTGCTAATGCACTACAGTAGCTGGAAATATTCCTACTTTAGGTGAAAACAACGGAGGCAAATTACCGACGGCCCCAGTACTCAACAGCTGTGCCCCTTGTCCAAGAGCCTGCGTCAAAATGTCGCTGCCAGTACTCAAAGCAGTAGTTCCAAGCTGCTGAAAGGTGTTTCCAAATGTCTGTCCGAGTTGTTGAAGCTGATCGGTCAATTTATGTAAAAGGTCTGTAAATACGTTAGCCTCTGTCCCGGTAGAGACCAAGGCAATCAACACTGCTAATGCCAGAAACTTCATCCTAGAACTGAAAATTATGTACAATGTTGAAACATTATTATATTTACAGATAACCCGAAGAATCACTTTAGGACAATTTTAATCCATCATTTTATTTTAGATGCGAAGTTACAGTACGCTTTCCATACGCAGAATATATATATATATATATATATATATATATATATATATATATATATATATATATATATATATATAATGGGATATTAGAGGTGAGATGGGAACGTGTTAACCGACATCAACATACAGATGCGATGAAGTAACTGAGAAAAAACAAAACCACTAATAAAACAAAACAATCTAAATTAGATGAAAAATCTACGTTATGTACGCCATATACATCTGTGTTATAAGAAAGAAGGAAAGAATTCAGACACATTGACATTGATCATATTGAGGGATTCTAAATGTATCATTATATATCAACAGAAACTGATACATCCGAAATTAGTTTTCATATAACGGCGATATATTTTTGGTTAACATTTTTATAAAAAAGGCATTATTTGCGGGAAAATAATTTGGTTCACCAAACTGTTAGCCACATGATAAGCATTGCAACTTCAAATGTCAATGGCAAAGAGTACCTTTCGTGTGATCGTCAAGTAATACAAAATTATAATACGGTTTCAGATTAGGTTTCCTACCTGCTCGGTAAATAACAGGCTCTTGAGGAAGAGTGTATGGCCAGTATGTGGAGAGAAAGAAAGCTTTAAATACTCTCCCTGTCTGACCCTATTCATGATAAGAAAGTAAGTAGAGGTGTGTCTACCTAGTTGGGAAATGCGACATATGTGTCCCTGACAGAAGAGTCTCATTATCGAACTGCTCTTATTGTATGGCGACTTAGATGGGAAATTCATGATTCACTATTGTGTGTCTAAGTCGATATATTGGTTTGAGACAAAGATAAGGACACATTTACGACAACGGGACAGAGTTTAATGTTTTATTCAGTTGACTGCTTGTTCAACATCAGCGCATTTCACGTGCAATTTGCGTTTGTATCCCATAAGAAGTATTGCACTTTGAGAAAATCTTTGAATAATACGGCCGGTGGTCGATACATGTAGACGAAACGCATTTTTCCAATTGTGTACAATGTATTTTATCCACTCGTGCATTACGCGGAATTGCAGTTTTGCTTTGCACTCAGTGAATGTTCTTGCGATCTATACACTCTGGGAAAGCCTTATTACAATACATTGATGCATTTATCAGGCTTTATAGCATTATATTGCCTTTTTATTATTTGTTTCGTGTTTTTTTCAGTATTTTGTATATTGTGATAGCATCATGTGGGATCTTCACTAAAGTAGCACGATACATTCAGATCAATGATTGCTCACTATAAATAATAGGGTAATAATTTTAAGGCATAATGTCAAATTGAAATAACTGTAAAATGTGGATGATGCACAAATCGGAAAAAGTTCAAGTAATTTGTATGCGCCCGCCAAAAGGCAGAGCGTATAATGTTATGATGTTGTCCGTCCGTTTGTACGTTCGTTTGTCAATCCATCCGTCTATTACTTCTTTTTGTGTTTGCCCGATAACTTTAGTTTTATACTTTCGGTAAGAAAGAAACTATTGATTTTAGAGTCAAACCCCAAAGGTCAAGGTCACTGCGACTGAAAGAAGAAAAGTGGCTTTCGCATTATAACTTAAGTTCTAGATAACGAACCTGGGGAAAAGTTGTAGAGGACTTCCAGTTATCGTATGGAAGAGGACTATAGATTCAAGTATCAAAAGGACAAAGGTCATTGTGGCTAAAATAGAAATGGGTATTGCACAATAACGTTTGGTCTAGGGTAAGTTTCTTTCACAAACTTTGCATATGAACTGCGTTTAGTGTAGGAAATCATCTCTAGGCTTGGAGGTCGAAGAGTTAAAGGTCAAGGTCGTTGTAAGTAATTGCGACTCGTTGGTCAATAATCTCCAGAGTCAACCATGCCATCTAGTGCATACATATAGGACATTTACACATGGGGAAGACGTATAATGTACCGTTCACAGCACTCATTCTAGTATTGTTTTAACTATTATCAATATAAAACGAAACTGCATACGTTTTAAACTTTGAGCTGAAAAATCGTTCATGATCAAACCAGAAATGTCAAATAATACTTAATTTTACTAACATACAGTAAATTTAAAGGTCTCAACAATCTTATTCTCCATGAATCGGAAATGAAAACATTATAAAAGGTTCAAACTTTTTGACCGTAGATATATATATATATATATATATATATATATATATATATATATATATATATATATATATAAGGATTCACCATTTATTTGTTTATGTTCACTGATGTATGAACCGAACAAAAGCGGGGAAACTGTATGATCGGCGATGCGGATCATATATACGTTTGCACAGCATTTATTCGGTTCATACGTCAGTGAACGTAAAAATTAAAAATGGTCAATCCTGCTAATTAAATTTTACACCTAATAAGGACAACATAATTGCAATTCTTTTAAAAAGTGTTTTAGATATACCATTCTAACCTTGTCTTGCCGTACACGAATGCATGCAAAATAGCAATCAGTATCCGTAATTTGCATACAGCAAATCAGAAGACAACATGACACAAACTGACCCTTGGTTATTAAATCATAATATGTTGTGCCTCCATTGAACTATATAGTCCAAGTATGCAAAGTGAAATCTATGGTATAGAAATACGCATATGGTTAAGCTGCAGCATTATTTTTGATTTGTTTAATTACTTTTACTCTTTTTTCCCGATGTCGATATTTGGGACTGGCGCAGACTTATCCTAGCAAGTGTACAACACTCACTATTAAAGAATCGAGGTTTTATTCCTTAGGTTTTGCAATATGGTCTATAGTGCACTGGAAATGACAAATATGTCTATTTAACAAGATCTTTTTTTCAGAGAGAGAGAGAGCCTCTTTTGTTTATGTATCTCAGTAATGCACTTAGCAATCAAAGCACTCAAAATAAAATCAATTCAGGTTGATAAGAGCTGATAGCAAATCTCTTTTCTAAGCTTAAACCGGGTGGAGGTGGTGGTGCTTGTGGTTACTATCAATGAAGAATCGTTTTTTAAAAAAATATAAAACCAAGCAGTTGTTGTTCCTGTTGTTTAAAAAAACATCATCGATGAATGGTACATTAACGGGCCGCATACAATCAGACCTATGTATTTTTGATCGACAGCATCTATGGAAACGTACGTTTTTGTGTATGTAACCTAATGTGTGTGTATATGTGTGTATGTGTGTGTGTGTGTGTGTCTGTGTGTGTGTGTGTGTGTGAGAGAGAGAGAGAGAGAGAGAGAGAGATTATAAGATTGCAAAGCTGCATTCTCGAAAATTGCATGACATTACTTACTTTATGAAACTTCTGGTCTTGAACATATCAGTCCGATTCAACCAGTTTATGTTTTACTTCTCTGCTGCATCAGGGTCTATCCATATTAAATTCCTTCGAGAAACATGCTTACCATCTCCATAAATCCCAACACTAGCTTTAGTTGAAGCCGAACCTCCCCTCACCCACCTCCAACTTTTCTACGACAGTCAAGTACTCTTTCATTGTTTTCATGCGTGAATATGCTTTATTAAATTCCTAAGTTTTAAAATCTAGAACCAGTTATTTATTTACATTGGAACTTACAAGGCCAAGATGAGTCGATTCTTCGGGTGGTTCTGAAAAGCTAATTTCGCCTCGCAATTAGACAAACTCTGGATTAAGGCCTACAGTTGTGTTTTCATGTTTTGAATCAAATTGGAGCCTGAAAGAAAAACTGAAGGAAGTTAACATTCTCTTCGGTTTGCATTTAGCAGAGTGCTAATTTACAATTGCCTAGCGAGTTGGTTTCTCCGGGCCTCATGCCCTTTTCTTCGACCTTGTTTGATCATTTTTGGGGGATGAGATGATGGTAGATTAGAGCGCTGTTGCATGAGAGCTGGGCGATGGGTGTTGATAGGCGGGTTTGATTATAGTGGTATCATTATCTCAGTCTGTCTATCTGTCTCTATATATAAACATTAAATATGTTTGAATAAATTCAAATATGTATACTTGTTTTTCAGCCTATTATTCCTATTATCTTTTGTAAAATATTTAATACCGTTATAAGCATAGAATTTCAAATGATAATTTCATACAAAACGTTTTGTGGCTTTTGATGTTGTACGACATAAAAACACTTTGAAAATGATATCGTACAAAGGCATGTAGAGAAAAGTATCGTGCCCAAGGACACACCACGGTAACCGATCTGGACTGATCCGATGGTGGGAATGGAACTCGTTCCCTTTTTGATCACCAGTCCATTTCCTTATCCACTGAGTCACCGCGTCTTTATAAATAAATTTTGCGCCATCTTTACACTGCATACTCAGATCTTGCTTCTAAATACATGTGTATTTTTATAATCTATTTGAAGTACCCTACAATATTTACTGATTTGACAGTGACGCTATTTGTTTATTTCTTTTATACCTCAATATTTATGAAGTTTGTATTATCTTTTTCTTAAATATCCATATGAAGTTATCTCTGTAATCTTTTCTTTAGAAGTTTGCATAATTACTTCTGAAATGATTATGTTATGTTTTTAGATGTATTGAACTGCATGGGTTTGTAACTTGAAATCACAAGTATTTCTATGTATTATAGATTTAATAATGAATCAGTTTGAGGAAATTGATTTCTCCACAGTGGCGATACCACTGTTATCAACGAAATGGCGATATACATTTTGGAACTACTTTATTTTCCCATTTTGTAAATATATCTGGCCTGATGTATTTTTTTCAAATTTATATTTCGATATTTAGGCCTATTTCATTTTTTTTTTTTCTTCTACTACTATTTCTCTCTCTGCCTTTCTTCATCTTTCTCTCCATCAGGATGAACAGATCTTAATATATCTCAAGACTGTTCTTCTTTGCAAGGAACTAGAAGGTGCCATCGAAAATATCGCAAAACAAACTATAAATTAAGAAACGTCGTTTGAATGTATTAACTTATTTAAAAATAGCTTTCCACATGAATCATGTAAAGTTTCATCTACTGTACTTACATGACCTGTTTCTATTTGATCTTCAGTGTCGCTCATACAGTACGTATTAAACTCAACAACAAACGGTATAAGTTTGTTAGGAAAAAAACTCTTGAATACAAATAAGACTAAGATTGTCTAATTAGCGATTTCAACTTTAATTATACGGATACTCATGTTTGAAAACGATGGAGAAAGAAATTGGTGATAGATGAGTGTTGATTGTAAACGGCAATTAAGCGGCAATCACAATTTGGGTTGTTGCGTCTGTTACCGAACTAGACTGCAAGCTTGCCAAGGCCACATAATTCAAGTCTGAATGCAGAAATAAACAAAACAAAAGAAACAAAATCCTTGTAGGTAAACTCACAATCATTAAAATCTTTTGTTGAAAGATGTTATGCTCTAAAGTCTGTCTGATGAGATGATTCTACACTAACTCTACCCCGAACAATATTCACTCTATCAATCCGCGCAAGAAATATATTAACAAGACAAATCTCTTCATTTTCGGATGAAAAGGGTCATTAATTTGACAAAATACACAATATGACCTATATATGTAGGAGCTAAATTTGTGTAGAAAGTCACTGTCCTAAACTATTATAAAATTTTGGAACTTGTTTGTATCGATATAGTAATCCAGCTGTTGATAATACTGACAGAATAAAAAATAGACAGGCAAATCGACGGCTTTTGTCTACTTCAAAGATATAATAAAGAGAAAATCTAAGTCGTTTTAAGGAGATATAAGGAAATGTTTCCCTTGTGAAGTGGAAACAGTTTGTATTATCACGAGTGGTGATTCGTTATAATACAATGTTTCCACTTCACTCGTGAAGTATTTCCTTATGTCTACTAAACAAAATCGCAGATATCCGCTATATATTGATATATTGAATCTATCTGTGTGTGGGACCTGAGTCATGTCACTACAGTATGTATGTTTATAACTGTACTGAATACTGGCAAGCCAACTGACGTAAGGTTAATATCTAACCATTAGATTAACAAAATTCAGTTTTTCTATAACTCATGTTATATTTAATCATCTTTTTCTATCCAGTTGTAAGATTCATATTTCTCTTTTTCATATTCTCTTCTCTCTTGTCTGATTAATTGTGTAATCGATTATATCATATAGAGTAACTCGTTTAACGGACATTAGTTGAATTTAGGAAGTTAATGTCATTTAACAAAATTACACGTGCCAACATGCGGGAATTTCCATTATGATCTCTGGCATAAAGTGGAATGACAGTGAACATATGATTCAACGTGTCCCCTAAGTAACCCAGTATTGCAGTATTTAGAAGTTCTTATCAGAGACGATGACCAAATATGCGCGATACGTGATTACAGTCCACTAGTTCACCTGGGAGTGATCGATATAAATCGCCATGTTAGGACCTAGGTTTCAAAAAATATTAAATTACATCTATTTCTTCCGAACAATGGAAGTTATATTGTCAACAGCTCACTCATCTTGACAGTGTTTATAACATCTCTGCCTTTCGCTCGATTTTAAAAAAGTGGTGTTGTATTGTTGCACACTCACGACCGAGAGTGATGTTGCAACTGGCGAAGAACAATTATCTAAAACATAGTAAAAATAACTGAACTGTTAAACACTTCACAATTTTAAAGGTAATTGTCAACCTCTGATCCGAAAGGAACAATTTAACTATTTTACTTTATTGTTTCCTGTGACATTATACAGGGTCAGTAACAAACGTCACATCCGGGATATCACCCTCATCCCCACCAACAGACACACACACATATGTTACCACCCTCAATGCAAGTTTTGTCAGTTGAAATAAATAATTGTTAGTAGGACTTGGTTGAGACTATGGTAAAAGTACCTTGCAAGTTCCAGGAGATATGTGGGTATTTAAAACCATATTACAGACGCCCTTATTTGCACCAACATTCGCTGACAGTTTAGGTAATAGCGCAGACACAAATGGTCAGCTAATATGTATCAAAACAAGGGTGTCTATAGTAACTGTTTGAATACCAACATATTCCCTGTTACGTTCTGACTACTTTGGCAATAGACTTCAATGAAACTTACCAACAAATACTTCAAGGATTGCCAAAACTTGCATCTAAACGGGTACAAATGTATGACATAGGCTTCTAAATGATAATGTATGACTATTCATGTCTGACATTTGCTAATGGTTTAAATTTGTGTCTTAGTTTATATTTTAAACTTGTTTCCTCTGTACGTTTCATTTTTCAGTTTATGAAAAAGATAATAATGGAATTTTTAGCATGAGATCGGTTTATTGAAACAAAATAGTTGTAAGTTTATAAACACGAAAAGCATGCAAGAGAAAGTTTAACTGATACGCATAAAGAGACGTTTACTATTAGTACAATATTAATATATATATATATATATATATATATATATATATATATATATATATATATATATATATGCTACATTTAAATAAAGGTATTACGTCGACCACGATGAAATATAAAAGATGTTGCATCATTTGAATAAAAGTACTACTTCGATCATGATGAAATAGAGGACCAGTCTCTTTTTAAAATTTCCGTCAGGGGAACTTATAAATAATATACTGTCTGAATTTTTCATAGTAAAAGTCATATTTAAATATAATGATTGAGATTTGTTCTGTGATATGTCATATTTAAGGTGATTTGTATTTTATGTCTCAAAGCTTCGAACTGACAAACGCATGGAAGACACCATATTATTCTGTGTATCGATGTTGTACGAAAAAAACGAAATAGATGAGACCGAAATTGAACATATCTCTTACAATATTGTTTTGAACTTTCATCTCTAACGTAATAGAGGTTTCTACAATATGATTTTCTCATCTGTAATCTCATTCGAACTTACGAAGCAGATGGACCTGATTTTTCTCCAACAATATCTGTAAGGTGATTTTTATTTTGTGTCTTGAAGTTTAGAGCCATCATACGCATGTAGGTCATGGTATTGTTTTGAGCATGAATGTTGTACAATAGTTAAGTAAATAACAGCGAAATGCGACTTATTTCTTACAATATTGGTGTAAACCTTTATCTACTCAATAATAGGGATTTCTACAATATGCATTGCTTATCATAAGATCAATTCAACTTACGAAGCAGTTGTACTGGATGGATAGCGCCAGTGGCAGTTTGCAAAGCGCCTGACAGAGCACCTTGTACTGTGTGGTGGACATCGGTCAGAGTGGACACAAGTTCTCCCACCAGAAAAGTGGTAGTGCCGGTCAGAGTTTGGCCAAGGGCACCGAGCAGCTGCAAGCAGTGTTTTAAACATATTATTGAAGGAGTGTAGCATTTTGTGGTACATGTATGGTAAAGCCACTTTCGTGGGGCCAATATTCTGCTCTTTTACTTTCTCTTGACTTTTATCTGTCTGTGGAAAAAGTGTACAATGTTTATCTGATATTATTTATTCAAGTATAAATCCAGTGCAGAATCTTGGTAGAAGTAGAGCACATTCTGTTTGCATTTTGTTCCTATGTTCAGAAGAATTGACGCACACTTAGTCCACATACGAAGGCACACAGTAAATGCGGGTAATTGTTTCCCTGGGAATACTCTTTTACCTTTTGTTTAATTTTGATTATTTAATCTAATTATTACTGACATGTTGTATGTGCTGTACATGCGACAGGAATTGTTGAATCAACTGTGAAGCAGTTTATGTAAGACTTCCCAGATGGCAATCAAGAAGACCACGACTTCTGTTAAGGAGAGCTTTCCCGACAAACTTGAGCAGGTCTGCAGGAAGGCTTTCCAGAAGGGCCGTCATCTGTTGACTGTGTGAGGCTTGTATAAACACAAAGAGATATAAACTGTAGCAAACATTAATTACTGTAACACAGTCTTTCTTATTCCATCAAAAACTATTGGTTCATAATGTGGACCATCGAATTGCACAGACACGCAGACACACTCACACACAGATGTAGAGAGGGAAAGAGACGCATACAATTTTAGCAGAGCTTTAAATAGAGTGGAATATTGTGCACCTAAAACACCTTTTGTGTTTACAAATGATTAGATTGTTGAATGAGGAAAGTAAAGGTCAATAAGTATTGCTGTAATACCAGGCAAGTATTATCAAAGTATATTAGGCACATAATGTTGTGACATAACATTGACTAATTGGATTTTTAGTCATGGTGGTGAGAAGTTTGATTATTTGAGCTTGTATACATCCGCTAATTTACCATTTTTTGACTAAGTCTTCTGTCTACGTAATCATAATATACAGCAGCAGCAGGAGTGTCCATGTTCCTTATGTTCATAATAGCAATATTTAGTTGAACTTATGTTAGTACCGCTCTTTACATCCAATCAATTCCTCCTGGTATTTGCAACAACTTCTAAGCAAGGAAAAACTTCAATAAATTGGGTATCACAAGCCTTGAATCTCATTCCAATACACAAAAGCATTTTCGCACGCTTACAGCAAATAATGGTGATCTTATACGCTTCATTTAACGTTTGGTGTTCTCATGTACAAGATGTTGATTACAGTAAACGCAACGCTATAAACACATAGTAATCAACAATAAGATGATATTTACATTTGAATTTGTATATGATACATAGTGGCATAAGTGACAGACAATGGGCCTTAAAGTCCGACAAACTGCTAGTGCGTCTGTAAATCACGTGATGCTCGGTATTGGTCTGCGGTCCATATGTATGAGCATGTGTTAGGGTTGGAGTGACATATAGCTATACTTTAATTAGAAACCTAAATGCCGAGAATAAGTTGAAAATACTCAAATAAATCGGTAAGAGAAAAACTGACCATAAACATATTCAAGCAATGGCTAAATAGACTTGTGTAGACGCAAATACGGTCCCCTCGCCTGCAAAAATACAATTCTTTAATTGGAAGTGGTGGCTTAACGATAAAATACAATTTATTATTTGTCATTTTATCAATATTTTGGAACCTTTTCACGACAGCATCTATGGAAACGTACGTTTTTGTGTATGTAACCTAATGTGTGTGTATATGTGTGTATGTGTGTGTGTGTGTGTGTGTCTGTGTGTGTGTGTGTGTGAGAGAGAGAGAGAGAGAGAGAGAGAGAGAGAGATTATAAGATTGCAAAGCTGCATTCTCGAAAATTGCATGACATTACTTACTTTATGAAACTTCTGGTCTTGAACATATCAGTCCGATTCAACCAGTTTATGTTTTACTTCTCTGCTGCATCAGGGTCTATCCATATTAAATTCCTTCGAGAAACATGCTTACCATCTCCATAAATCCCAACACTAGCTTTAGTTGAAGCCGAACCTCCCCTCACCCACCTCCAACTTTTCTACGACAGTCAAGTACTCTTTCATTGTTTTCATGCGTGAATATGCTTTATTAAATTCCTAAGTTTTAAAATCTAGAACCAGTTATTTATTTACATTGGAACTTACAAGGCCAAGATGAGTCGATTCTTCGGGTGGTTCTGAAAAGCTAATTTCGCCTCGCAATTAGACAAACTCTGGATTAAGGCCTACAGTTGTGTTTTCATGTTTTGAATCAAATTGGAGCCTGAAAGAAAAACTGAAGGAAGTTAACATTCTCTTCGGTTTGCATTTAGCAGAGTGCTAATTTACAATTGCCTAGCGAGTTGGTTTCTCCGGGCCTCATGCCCTTTTCTTCGACCTTGTTTGATCATTTTTGGGGGATGAGATGATGGTAGATTAGAGCGCTGTTGCATGAGAGCTGGGCGATGGGTGTTGATAGGCGGGTTTGATTATAGTGGTATCATTATCTCAGTCTGTCTATCTGTCTCTATATATAAACATTAAATATGTTTGAATAAATTCAAATATGTATACTTGTTTTTCAGCCTATTATTCCTATTATCTTTTGTAAAATATTTAATACCGTTATAAGCATAGAATTTCAAATGATAATTTCATACAAAACGTTTTGTGGCTTTTGATGTTGTACGACATAAAAACACTTTGAAAATGATATCGTACAAAGGCATGTAGAGAAAAGTATCGTGCCCAAGGACACACCACGGTAACCGATCTGGACTGATCCGATGGTGGGAATGGAACTCGTTCCCTTTTTGATCACCAGTCCATTTCCTTATCCACTGAGTCACCGCGTCTTTATAAATAAATTTTGCGCCATCTTTACACTGCATACTCAGATCTTGCTTCTAAATACATGTGTATTTTTATAATCTATTTGAAGTACCCTACAATATTTACTGATTTGACAGTGACGCTATTTGTTTATTTCTTTTATACCTCAATATTTATGAAGTTTGTATTATCTTTTTCTTAAATATCCATATGAAGTTATCTCTGTAATCTTTTCTTTAGAAGTTTGCATAATTACTTCTGAAATGATTATGTTATGTTTTTAGATGTATTGAACTGCATGGGTTTGTAACTTGAAATCACAAGTATTTCTATGTATTATAGATTTAATAATGAATCAGTTTGAGGAAATTGATTTCTCCACAGTGGCGATACCACTGTTATCAACGAAATGGCGATATACATTTTGGAACTACTTTATTTTCCCATTTTGTAAATATATCTGGCCTGATGTATTTTTTTCAAATTTATATTTCGATATTTAGGCCTATTTCATTTTTTTTTTTTCTTCTACTACTATTTCTCTCTCTGCCTTTCTTCATCTTTCTCTCCATCAGGATGAACAGATCTTAATATATCTCAAGACTGTTCTTCTTTGCAAGGAACTAGAAGGTGCCATCGAAAATATCGCAAAACAAACTATAAATTAAGAAACGTCGTTTGAATGTATTAACTTATTTAAAAATAGCTTTCCACATGAATCATGTAAAGTTTCATCTACTGTACTTACATGACCTGTTTCTATTTGATCTTCAGTGTCGCTCATACAGTACGTATTAAACTCAACAACAAACGGTATAAGTTTGTTAGGAAAAAAACTCTTGAATACAAATAAGACTAAGATTGTCTAATTAGCGATTTCAACTTTAATTATACGGATACTCATGTTTGAAAACGATGGAGAAAGAAATTGGTGATAGATGAGTGTTGATTGTAAACGGCAATTAAGCGGCAATCACAATTTGGGTTGTTGCGTCTGTTACCGAACTAGACTGCAAGCTTGCCAAGGCCACATAATTCAAGTCTGAATGCAGAAATAAACAAAACAAAAGAAACAAAATCCTTGTAGGTAAACTCACAATCATTAAAATCTTTTGTTGAAAGATGTTATGCTCTAAAGTCTGTCTGATGAGATGATTCTACACTAACTCTACCCCGAACAATATTCACTCTATCAATCCGCGCAAGAAATATATTAACAAGACAAATCTCTTCATTTTCGGATGAAAAGGGTCATTAATTTGACAAAATACACAATATGACCTATATATGTAGGAGCTAAATTTGTGTAGAAAGTCACTGTCCTAAACTATTATAAAATTTTGGAACTTGTTTGTATCGATATAGTAATCCAGCTGTTGATAATACTGACAGAATAAAAAATAGACAGGCAAATCGACGGCTTTTGTCTACTTCAAAGATATAATAAAGAGAAAATCTAAGTCGTTTTAAGGAGATATAAGGAAATGTTTCCCTTGTGAAGTGGAAACAGTTTGTATTATCACGAGTGGTGATTCGTTATAATACAATGTTTCCACTTCACTCGTGAAGTATTTCCTTATGTCTACTAAACAAAATCGCAGATATCCGCTATATATTGATATATTGAATCTATCTGTGTGTGGGACCTGAGTCATGTCACTACAGTATGTATGTTTATAACTGTACTGAATACTGGCAAGCCAACTGACGTAAGGTTAATATCTAACCATTAGATTAACAAAATTCAGTTTTTCTATAACTCATGTTATATTTAATCATCTTTTTCTATCCAGTTGTAAGATTCATATTTCTCTTTTTCATATTCTCTTCTCTCTTGTCTGATTAATTGTGTAATCGATTATATCATATAGAGTAACTCGTTTAACGGACATTAGTTGAATTTAGGAAGTTAATGTCATTTAACAAAATTACACGTGCCAACATGCGGGAATTTCCATTATGATCTCTGGCATAAAGTGGAATGACAGTGAACATATGATTCAACGTGTCCCCTAAGTAACCCAGTATTGCAGTATTTAGAAGTTCTTATCAGAGACGATGACCAAATATGCGCGATACGTGATTACAGTCCACTAGTTCACCTGGGAGTGATCGATATAAATCGCCATGTTAGGACCTAGGTTTCAAAAAATATTAAATTACATCTATTTCTTCCGAACAATGGAAGTTATATTGTCAACAGCTCACTCATCTTGACAGTGTTTATAACATCTCTGCCTTTCGCTCGATTTTAAAAAAGTGGTGTTGTATTGTTGCACACTCACGACCGAGAGTGATGTTGCAACTGGCGAAGAACAATTATCTAAAACATAGTAAAAATAACTGAACTGTTAAACACTTCACAATTTTAAAGGTAATTGTCAACCTCTGATCCGAAAGGAACAATTTAACTATTTTACTTTATTGTTTCCTGTGACATTATACAGGGTCAGTAACAAACGTCACATCCGGGATATCACCCTCATCCCCACCAACAGACACACACACATATGTTACCACCCTCAATGCAAGTTTTGTCAGTTGAAATAAATAATTGTTAGTAGGACTTGGTTGAGACTATGGTAAAAGTACCTTGCAAGTTCCAGGAGATATGTGGGTATTTAAAACCATATTACAGACGCCCTTATTTGCACCAACATTCGCTGACAGTTTAGGTAATAGCGCAGACACAAATGGTCAGCTAATATGTATCAAAACAAGGGTGTCTATAGTAACTGTTTGAATACCAACATATTCCCTGTTACGTTCTGACTACTTTGGCAATAGACTTCAATGAAACTTACCAACAAATACTTCAAGGATTGCCAAAACTTGCATCTAAACGGGTACAAATGTATGACATAGGCTTCTAAATGATAATGTATGACTATTCATGTCTGACATTTGCTAATGGTTTAAATTTGTGTCTTAGTTTATATTTTAAACTTGTTTCCTCTGTACGTTTCATTTTTCAGTTTATGAAAAAGATAATAATGGAATTTTTAGCATGAGATCGGTTTATTGAAACAAAATAGTTGTAAGTTTATAAACACGAAAAGCATGCAAGAGAAAGTTTAACTGATACGCATAAAGAGACGTTTACTATTAGTACAATATTAATATATATATATATATATATATATATATATATATATATATATATATATATATATATATATATATGCTACATTTAAATAAAGGTATTACGTCGACCACGATGAAATATAAAAGATGTTGCATCATTTGAATAAAAGTACTACTTCGATCATGATGAAATAGAGGACCAGTCTCTTTTTAAAATTTCCGTCAGGGGAACTTATAAATAATATACTGTCTGAATTTTTCATAGTAAAAGTCATATTTAAATATAATGATTGAGATTTGTTCTGTGATATGTCATATTTAAGGTGATTTGTATTTTATGTCTCAAAGCTTCGAACTGACAAACGCATGGAAGACACCATATTATTCTGTGTATCGATGTTGTACGAAAAAAACGAAATAGATGAGACCGAAATTGAACATATCTCTTACAATATTGTTTTGAACTTTCATCTCTAACGTAATAGAGGTTTCTACAATATGATTTTCTCATCTGTAATCTCATTCGAACTTACGAAGCAGATGGACCTGATTTTTCTCCAACAATATCTGTAAGGTGATTTTTATTTTGTGTCTTGAAGTTTAGAGCCATCATACGCATGTAGGTCATGGTATTGTTTTGAGCATGAATGTTGTACAATAGTTAAGTAAATAACAGCGAAATGCGACTTATTTCTTACAATATTGGTGTAAACCTTTATCTACTCAATAATAGGGATTTCTACAATATGCATTGCTTATCATAAGATCAATTCAACTTACGAAGCAGTTGTACTGGATGGATAGCGCCAGTGGCAGTTTGCAAAGCGCCTGACAGAGCACCTTGTACTGTGTGGTGGACATCGGTCAGAGTGGACACAAGTTCTCCCACCAGAAAAGTGGTAGTGCCGGTCAGAGTTTGGCCAAGGGCACCGAGCAGCTGCAAGCAGTGTTTTAAACATATTATTGAAGGAGTGTAGCATTTTGTGGTACATGTATGGTAAAGCCACTTTCGTGGGGCCAATATTCTGCTCTTTTACTTTCTCTTGACTTTTATCTGTCTGTGGAAAAAGTGTACAATGTTTATCTGATATTATTTATTCAAGTATAAATCCAGTGCAGAATCTTGGTAGAAGTAGAGCACATTCTGTTTGCATTTTGTTCCTATGTTCAGAAGAATTGACGCACACTTAGTCCACATACGAAGGCACACAGTAAATGCGGGTAATTGTTTCCCTGGGAATACTCTTTTACCTTTTGTTTAATTTTGATTATTTAATCTAATTATTACTGACATGTTGTATGTGCTGTACATGCGACAGGAATTGTTGAATCAACTGTGAAGCAGTTTATGTAAGACTTCCCAGATGGCAATCAAGAAGACCACGACTTCTGTTAAGGAGAGCTTTCCCGACAAACTTGAGCAGGTCTGCAGGAAGGCTTTCCAGAAGGGCCGTCATCTGTTGACTGTGTGAGGCTTGTATAAACACAAAGAGATATAAACTGTAGCAAACATTAATTACTGTAACACAGTCTTTCTTATTCCATCAAAAACTATTGGTTCATAATGTGGACCATCGAATTGCACAGACACGCAGACACACTCACACACAGATGTAGAGAGGGAAAGAGACGCATACAATTTTAGCAGAGCTTTAAATAGAGTGGAATATTGTGCACCTAAAACACCTTTTGTGTTTACAAATGATTAGATTGTTGAATGAGGAAAGTAAAGGTCAATAAGTATTGCTGTAATACCAGGCAAGTATTATCAAAGTATATTAGGCACATAATGTTGTGACATAACATTGACTAATTGGATTTTTAGTCATGGTGGTGAGAAGTTTGATTATTTGAGCTTGTATACATCCGCTAATTTACCATTTTTTGACTAAGTCTTCTGTCTACGTAATCATAATATACAGCAGCAGCAGGAGTGTCCATGTTCCTTATGTTCATAATAGCAATATTTAGTTGAACTTATGTTAGTACCGCTCTTTACATCCAATCAATTCCTCCTGGTATTTGCAACAACTTCTAAGCAAGGAAAAACTTCAATAAATTGGGTATCACAAGCCTTGAATCTCATTCCAATACACAAAAGCATTTTCGCACGCTTACAGCAAATAATGGTGATCTTATACGCTTCATTTAACGTTTGGTGTTCTCATGTACAAGATGTTGATTACAGTAAACGCAACGCTATAAACACATAGTAATCAACAATAAGATGATATTTACACATATTAAGGATATGTCAGAAAGGAGTTTATATCAATCAAAATGACCAATGCCTTTTGACCGTCAATATAGAAAAGCTAATTACAGACAATTTGTTGAACCTTTTGTTTGAGCTGGTCATGTGACAAAAACAGGGATTCGAAAGCCAGGGTCTGCAGCTCACGTACGGCAGCAGCATATTCCCGTACAGTTTGTCCTTCAGGTCAGTGGCAACAGAATTCAGGACATCTTTTGCTTTCCATTCGACGACAACACCATACACAGGAACAATAGTTCTTTATTACTTTTTCCCACATTAAGGTTCGAGTTTGTTGAACATACATTTCATATCTCTCGAATCACACCTCCTTGATTCTAACTGTAAAATGTACCGGAAAAGTGAGAAAAATAGAAATTTCTCTCAACTAATCTAAACATTTTTTTGCTTAGTTTATATATTGTGGAAAATGGATTGGGAACTAGGAATAATGTCCCAGAGGCTGTTCCAACAGTTTGACAATATGATTGGATGATCGGTTTGGGTCACTAGAGTAGAGAACCAACTGACGAATCGTCAGAATCGAGATACAGTGCTCATATTAGCACCACGTTTTCTACTGCCAGAAAAATACAAAAATACAAAAATACAAAAATACAAAATAATAATAATAATAATAATAATAATAATGATAATAATAATAATAACAATAATAATACTTTATTTAATTTTTGTCTTCTTTTGAACATGTTACAAATGTTTTGTTTAGAGTCATTTCGGTTGATAACATTGATGAAAAGAAAACAAAAAGGTAATGCAGTTAATAATAATTTGATTTGACGCTGAAACCTTAGATATTGTTTATTGTCTGTGTATTATCATATATTAGGAACACTCAGAGCTAAACGGATACAGCTTTTACGATTCCAATGGACGGCCTTAAAACATTATTGTGAATTTTTAATGCAAAGAGAAAATTTCCTGAAACCTTGTTGAAAAAATGTTCAAGTTATAACCATTTGAATTTGTATATGATACATAGTGGCATAAGTGACAGACAATGGGCCTTAAAGTCCGACAAACTGCTAGTGCGTCTGTAAATCACGTGATGCTCGGTATTGGTCTGCGGTCCATATGTATGAGCATGTGTTAGGGTTGGAGTGACATATAGCTATACTTTAATTAGAAACCTAAATGCCGAGAATAAGTTGAAAATACTCAAATAAATCGGTAAGAGAAAAACTGACCATAAACATATTCAAGCAATGGCTAAATAGACTTGTGTAGACGCAAATACGGTCCCCTCGCCTGCAAAAATACAATTCTTTAATTGGAAGTGGTGGCTTAACGATAAAATACAATTTATTATTTGTCATTTTATCAATATTTTGGAACCTTTTCACGCAAAAGCTCCATTTATTGGACACAAAACCTTGAATAATCCTGCTAATTTCATTCAATTCTATCAAATGATTATCTATTTTTTTCGGCACACACACGAACAAGAACGCTCGCAAAAGCTCACCGAGACACATACAATTTCTCGTTCGCTAAATATAATCAAGGGTACCTCATAGCTCTCTTCCCTCCAGAGCTTGTTGTCTCAGATGGATTCAGCAAACTTTGAGCAAGTTCTGAAAAAATCGTGCTGTGAAGATAAATTCAAAATAAATATCTAAAAACTACTATGAAAAGGAAGTAAAATTTTTACATACTTATTAATGCAAAGTGGGAAATTGACTTAGATGACTCCGTAAATGAAATATTATATATTTGCCAAGAGTCCTGTTTATGTGCATACACTGTTTGATGAAAACAATTGCCCAGAAGTTGACTAAGATACTCGTGGACAATGTATGCAGAACTACACATGAGTCATCAAAGATCTTGGTGGACAGATATATGCACAATTACACAGGAATTATCCAAGATGCTGGTAGACAACGTATACACAATTAGACAAGAGTTATTTAAGATGCTGGTGCACAGTGCATACACAATTCATGGCTATTTAACAAACCATTTCATAATTATCTAAATTACGGTAAACTCATCTCAGCACATTGTATAAATATCTCCATAATTAAACACCTTATGTCGATTTCTTCTTCTTTATAAAAATAAAACACGATTTGTTAAGAGCAAATATGATTGTATCATATAGAAATCTAAATGTTTTATTTTAAAATAACATAAAAGTAAAATGTATTTATTTTAAGTCATTCGAAAACAAAATATATTCACTAACTTCAGCTAAATATTTCGTCTGTACACGGAGTTACTATAAAATGCTCAGGGAAAACACGAGAACAAAATTCATTAAGTTTTCTATCCCCCTTAACTTCGTAAGTAACTTTTAATTTTCTCGCATAATATTTAAGTGTTGCTTAGTTATGACAAATGAATTCCTTGCCTGGTTACATTGTTAGGACTTCTCGAATACTTCACTGAGAGACACAAATAAGTCAAGTCCTACACTAAAATATTGTATGTTTGCAGCATACGATTTCCTGTTTATCTTCTATTCCATACCCACCCGTTCCTTTCACAAGACTTATGTTTGGTGAAAGTTATATCCGGTACACTGTAAATATTAAATGTTTGTGAACATAAAACCATTGGGGAAGACATGCAATGCATGCTGATCATAAACTCAAGTTGAAATATGAATAGAACTTGCTTTTATTATCCTTCTAGTAACACAAACACACGTCTTTTTCAGTGGTAAATACTGTCTTAAGATCATAATGTTGGGTAATTTACAGTGTTCTGCACCTGTAATGGACATTGTTTCACAAAATGTCGATATGATGTCATTTTAGTATTATCAGAAACGAGATTACGTAAAATGAAAAACGAAATCAACTTTCTACAAAGAATTTCGCTTCAATCCTTTTAACCTGCGTTTACGCAATGATCTCTCACTGTCATGAAATGACGTTAGAACGTTATTAACTTATGAAGAAGGAATTGCTTATTTACACCTGTACAAAATTGGAAGGCAAGTATAGCTTGTTTATTGTCATTTTACTGGCCATAAATTCAGTTTTCTCCTACTTTTGAACATAGAGTTAATTTTAACCTAACTCTATTTTAATACACAGCGATAGTTCACAAAATAGGTGCTACTGAAAAGACTTAGCAGTATGAGGGCAAGGTACGATTGGAAGCCACACAAGGTTAGACTGTGATGACGTGCATGGGATTGTAGTGTGGGACCGAGCACTCGCTCCAGTTCTCCGACATAATGCACCTGGCTACTATTACTAAAGCCAGTATTTCCTGCAGTTAGCTGTCCCTTAAGTATGGATAGCCAGTTGCATTCGTCCTATGCTTTTCACGTGCCTTCATTTTTATGGGCAGTCAATGTGCATCACACATAATATATCACATTTTCACTAAATGAGAATATTCCTAATTTAGGTGAAATCAGCTAGGGCAATTTATGTGTGGCCACAGCACTCAATAGGTGCGTTACTCCTCCAAGAGCCTGGGTCAAAAGATCACCTCCAGTGGTCAAGGCAGTAGTTCCAAGCTACTGAAAGGTGTTTCCAAATGTTTGACCGAGTTGCTGAAGCTGATTGCTCAATTTATGTAACTGGTCAGTAAATACGTTAGCCTCTGTCCCGGTAGAGGTCAGGGCAATCAACACTGCTAATGCCAGAAACTTCATTCTGGAATTGAAAACTTACATCATGCTTTGCATACATAAAATTATAGGTCATATTGGAATGTGTTAACCCACATCAATGGATAGATGCGATGGAGCAAGTGAGAACAAGAATGTAGCGTTAAAAAGAAGCCTAAAACAACAATGTAAATAAGATGACAAATCTCTTATTATTAGACTACGTTATATACGATATATTCACCTGTGAGATAAAAAAGAAAGAAACTTTTGAGACACATTGGCAGTAATCATATTGAGGGATTCTAAAGGCATCGTCTTATATCAATTGATCAACAGGAACTGATAAATCCTTTTTCGTGTGATCGTCAAGTAATGAAAAATTATAATTTGGTTTTAGGTCAGGTTTCCTACCTGCTCCGTAAATCACAGGCTCTTTAGGAAAAGAGTATGGGCAGTCTGTGGAGAAAGAAGGCTTTAAATACTCTCCCTGTCTGACCCTATTCATGATAAGAAAGTAAGTAGAGCTGCGTTTCCCCAGTCGGGAAATGCGACATATGTTTTCCTGGCAGAAATTTATATGATGACGTACGTAGTAAAATAATGATTCAATAATGTTAGCTTAACTAAGTAGGTTGGTTTGGGACAAAGATCAGAGAACATTTACGACGATGGGGTGGAGTTTAATCATTTGTAAAAAAATTAACTGCTCGTTTAACGTCGAGGCAATTTGCGTTTGGATTCCATAAGAAATATTGCACTTTGTGGAAAACTTTGAAATTTGCGAGCGGTGGACGATACACGTAGATGAAGCGCATTTTTTCCAATTATGCACAATGCATTTCATCATCCCGTGCATTGCCCGGACTTGCAGTTTTGCTTTGCACTCAGTGAATGTATTTGCTTAAATTATTTCTGTCCTGCTTTGGTCCCAGTGCGCTCTGCACAATCTGGGAAAGACTTATTACACTATTTTGGTGTATTCATCAAGGTTTCGTAGCATTATATTGCTTTTGATATTTTTATTATTTGCTCGATGTATTTTCAATACTTGGTAATTTTTAATTGCATCATGTGGAATCTTCATTTGATTAGCACGATACATCTAAATCAAGGATTGCTCACTAGAAATAGTAGGGTAATAATAAATAGGCCTAACGACACATTGGAATGTTTTTAAAACATGGATAATGCAAAAATCGGAACAAGTTCAAGAATTTTTTTATACGTCCGCCATAATGTTATGACGTTTTCTTTGTCCGTCCGTCCGTACATTCATCTGTCTGTGACCTTTATCGTATTTGTGCAATAACTTTATGTTTACACACTCTAGCATACCAACCTATGTGGATGGTTTGGGGTGAAAGGTCAAAGTCTCTGTAACTGAAAAAACCAAGAAATGGGTTTTGAACAATTATATTAGTTCTACATCACAGATCGAAACCTAACGTTGTGATTAGCTTTCATTTAAAATATGGAAGAAATTGGACGATTTTAGGGTCAAAATAACTTTAGTTCTGTATCAGAAACCTGGATTAAAATATGTGGATGACATGTGCTTGAAGTAAAATAAATGACTTCTGATTTAGGTGTGAGAAGGTTGAGGGTCAAGGTAACTTTGGAATAAAAATAAAAAATCTTTTCTGCAAAAAAAAAAACAACAAAAAAAAAACTAAAACGTTTCTACTTGATCATGAACCTTTGACAAAGGTTGTCGATGGCTTACACTTTGGTAAGAAAGAACGGTTTATTTTAGAGTCATAAATCAAAAGTCAAGGTCACTGCGACTGAAAGAAAAAAAGTGGCTTTCGCATGATAACTATATTCCTAGATAACATACCTGGACAAAGTTGTGTTGTGCCGGGCTTGCAGTTATCGTATTTAAGAGACCGGTTTATTTCAGTGTCAATAGGACAAAGATAATTTTGGTTCAGGCAGGAATGGGTGTTGCACAATAACCTTTGGTGTAGAGTAAGTTTTTTTGGCTCCAACATTGCGAATGGATTGCACTTACTGTAGGAAATTACCTGTGTATTTGTGGGTCTAAGAATCAAAGGTCTATGTTATTGCATGTCATTGAGACCCGTTGGTCAATAATTTCCAGAGTCAACCATGCCATCTAGTGCATACATGGAGGACATTTATACATGGGGAAGACGTATTCTGTACCGTTCACAGCACTCTTACTAATATTGTTTTAACGATGATGAATATACAACGGAACTGCAAACGTTTAAAACTTTGAGCTAGAAAATCTTACATGATGAAACCTGAAATGTCACATAGTACTTGATTTTACTAACATACAATAATTATAGAGGTCTCAGCATCTTTATTATCCATGTATCGGAAATAAAGACATTATGAAAGGTTCAAAACCTTTTGATCGTAGATAGATTTCCTGAACGAGATTATATGCACGCACACACGCATATATATATATATATATATATATATATATATATATATATATATATATATATATATATATATACATATATACCGTGTTCGATTCCTGCTTGGAGCGATTTACAAGTCTCTAATCTGTTAGCTTATAATGGTGTCATCCTATATAAAGTCCTTATAAACTCCTGTCATATAATTATGTACCCATATAAAGAAAGTGAGATCTAGGGGTATACGCTTTCTCTTTGTTTGGTATATAGGTCTTTGTTTGTAATGACTGTTTCATATATATATATATATATATATATATATATATATATATATATATATATATATATATATATATATATATATATATATATATATTTGTGTGTGTGTGTGTACATAAATTAGATATGATTGAGGAAATTTAAATATGTAAAATACTATATATTAACTGTGTTTATTCTTTACAACAGTTATCGTTATAAGCGTGCAATTTTAAATGATCAGACATAAATTACGGCACAGAAACACTTCGAAATTTATATCGTACAGAGGAATAGAGAAGAGTACCTTGCCCAAGGATAGCAGCCTATCTGGACTAATTTGATGGTGGGAATCAAACTGGCTCCCTTTTATGATTACTGGTCGATCTTTTATCCACTGAACTACCGCGGTTCCCTACATAAGTTTTGTGCCATCTTTACCCTGCAGAAGTAGGTCTTGTTTCTAAATATATGTGTATATTTATATAAAACATTTACAGATTTCACAATAAAATAATTATTTATTTACTTCTTTAATACTTCAATACTTGTGAAGTTGGTATTATCTTTTTTTGTAAAATTCCACGTGCTTTTATCTCTGTAATCTTTTCTTTAGTGAGTTTGCAGAAGTACATCTGAAATGATTGTTTTGTTTTGAGCTTTATTGATATGCATGGGTTTGTAAGTTGAATTCACAAGAATGTCTGTTTAGTATATATTTCATGCTGAGGCAACGAAATGTATCAGTAGGAGAAACTTGCTATCGCCACAGAGGCGATATCACTTTTGGAACTACTATCTTTTCCCATTTTAGAAATATATCTGCCCTTATATATACTATTCAAACCTATATTTCAGTATTTAGGACTATTTCATTTCTTCTTCTTCTACTTCTTCTTCTTCTTGTTCTTCTTCTTATTGTTCTTCTTCTCCTTCTTCATCTTCTTCTTCTTTCTCTAGCTCCCTTCATCTCTCTCTCCATCAGGCTGAATAGATCTTAACGTATGTGAAGATTGTTCATTTATGCATGGAAAAAGAAAGTGCCATCAAAAATGCATAAAACGAACTCCAAGCAGTAAAATATAGTTTTCAAGTATTAACTTATTTGAAAATAGTTTTCCACATGAATCGTGCAAAATAATATCAGCTACTGAACTTATATGACCTGTTTCTATTTGATATTCATGTTCACCCATTTAGTACCTGTTACACTCAAAGACAAACGGTATAAGTTGTTAGGGAAACGATTCATGAATACATATACTACTAAAATAGTCTAATTAGCGATTTCTAGTTTCATCACACTAATATTCATGTTTGAAAAACAATGAAGAAATTAGGGATAGCTGAGTGTTGATAGTAAATCGAAATTTGGGTGTTGTGTCTGTTACCGATTAACAATAGCAAGCTTAACAAGATCAAGTCTGAATGCAGAAATAAAGAAACATAAAACCAAAATCCTTATAGGTAAACTCTAAACGAATACAATATTTTCTGAAAAGATGTTAGGCTCTGAAGTGTGTCGGATGCGATGATTCTACAGAAACTGCACCAAAACAATTGTCACTATATCAATCAGGGCAAGAAATGTATTTATTAAAAAAAAATAAAAAATCTCTTCATTCTCGAAGGCATATATGTAGGAGCTAAATTCAGGAAAAGTCACATTTCATAAATTATTATAAAATATTGGAACGCGTTTTATCGCCAAAGTAATGCAGTCGTTAATAACATTGACATAATGGGTAAACAGACAAGCAAAGCGACGGCTTTTGTGTTTACAAATATATCTTAAAGAGACAACTCTACGTTATTTTGAAGTAATATAAGGAAATTTTTCACTCTTGAAGTGGAAACAGTTTGTAAGTGTGTATAAATCAATGTGTGTGCTATCCGAGTTGTGACGTAGGTTGCTCTTAATTTTGAAACCAACACTTCTAAATGATAATGTCTGACTATTTATGTCTCACATTTGCCACTGGTTTCAATTCTTGACTGCCGTAGACCATGCCATGAGGTGACATTATGCTTGACAATATAATTTTATGTTAAACTTGTTATATCTATACTTTTCATATTTCAGTTTATGAATAATGTAAAAAGACAATTTGTAGCACAAGAACCCTTTATTGAAATTTGCATTCAATGTTATTTAGATTACGGTGCTGTTCCTGTGAGTCCCTCTGCAAAGAAACAAAATAACTGTAGGTTTTAAAATTAGAAAAGCATGCACGAGCAAGTTTTATTGTTACGCCTGAAGAGACGTTTACATTTTGAACCATACATATACATCTTTTGAAAAAAGGTATTATGTTGACGATGAAGACACAGAAAATCAGTAACTCTTTTACTTCCGTCATTGAACATTTAAAACATATACTGACTGATATTTTCATTTTAAAGGTTCCTGTGTTATGAATCATTATGAAATTTAATTATTAAGATATTGTTTTTTTCTCATATGTCATATGTCAGGTGATTTTTATTTGATATCTCGATGATTAGAACTCACATACATATGTAAGACATTGTATTATTCTTTGCACGGATGTTGTATGACAAAACGGAAATAGACGACAGCGAAATGCAACATATTTCTTACAATATTGGTGTGAACTTTCATCTCCTCAGTAATAGAGGTTTCTACAGTATCATTTTCTTATCAGTAAGCTCAATTCAACTTACGAAGCAGTTGCACTGGATGCAAAGCGTTAGACAGAACACCTTGTACTGAGTGGTGGACATCGGTCAGAGTGGACACAAGTTCTCCCACCAGACCAGTGGCAGTGCCGGTCAGAGTTTGGCCAAGGGTACTGAGCAACTGCAAACAGTGTCGAAAAAACATTATTGAAGAAGTCTAGAAACCTTGTGGTACATTTATGGTAAGCCACTTTCATAGGGCCAATATCATGCTCTTTTATTTTCTCTTGACTTTTATCTGTTTTGGACTAAATGCACACTCCTCTTCTGGGATTATTTCTTCAAGTGAAATTTAAGTATAAAATATTGATAACAATGTCGAGCACATACTGTTTTCATATTTGTTCCTATATTCAGAAGAATTGGCAGGAGGAAGTTCGAAAATTTATAAAGCGGTACAGTAAAATACAGGTCAATGTTTCTGAGTGAACAGTCTAGAACCCGATTTTATCTTTCGATTATCGTATCCAGTTATTACTGACCTGTTGTACGTTTTGTACATGAGGCAGGAATTGTTGAGCCAATTGTGAAGCAGTTTGTGTAAGACTTCCCAGAAGCCCATCAAGAAGACCACGCCTTCTGTTGAGGAGAGCTTTCTCGACAAACTTGACCAGATCTGCAGGAAGGCTTTCCAGGAGGGCTGTCATCTGGTGGCTGTGTGAGGCTTTTACAAATAAAAAGAGATGTTGGTTTAGACACATTCATTCGAACAAGAGATTCTTTCCTACTTAATTAATAACAGAATTCTTTTACAAATTTAAATTTGTAGCATACAACATCAAATCATATACATACATATGCAGGTATGTGCATAAAATGTTAGCATATATTTATCTAGAGCAGATTGTTGTATATCTAAACGACTTTTGTGTTTATAGAAGATACAATTGTTTTGAATAAGGAAAGTAAAGAGGACAAAGTATTATTGTAGTACCATGCAAGTATTATCAAAGCATAGTACACACAGGATAGTATGAGACAAGAATGATCTAACTTGACTAAGCTTATCATCCTATATAGTGGTGGGACGTTTGTTGGTTTGAACTTGACCCCATCCTATATACATCCGTTGATTTATCATCTTACGCTGCATCCTATTGTCCACACAATCATAATATTCAACACAAGTAATATCCACGTTCATTCTGTGTATAATAGCAATATTTGGTAGAACTTGGGTTAGTACCTTCATTTTCATCTAATGGGTTCTTCCTGTTATGTAAACTTTGTGCCATCAGATAGCTCGCGATCTTTACAACCACTTCTGAGTAGGGATTAACGTCAACATAATGGGCATCACAAGACTTGAATCCCATTGTAGCACTCAAAGGCATTTTCTTACCCTTACAGCAAATAATGGTGAGCTTTCTCTCTAACTTCCAACTGAATGTTTGTCTTTTTCACGTTGAAGACACTGTATGCAGTCAATGCAACGTTATAAACACATTAATCAACCCAAATTGCATATTTACATAAATATAGGATATGGCGGAAAGGAGTTTCATTTGAATCAAAATAGCCAATGCCTTTGACTGTCGATATAGAAAAGTTACTTACAGACAATTTGTTGGACCTTTTGTTTGAGTTGGTCATGTGACAAAAACAGCGATTCGAAAGCGAGAGCCTGCAGCTCACGTACGGCAGCAGCATATTCCCCTTGTAGTTTGTCCTTTAGGTCACTGGCAAACGAATTCATGACATCTTTTGCTTTCTGTTCAACGACAGCACTATACAAAAGGAATAACAGTTATCTATTACTTTGTCTCACATTAACGTTCAAGTTTCTTGAAGATACATTTGATAACCTCTCAGATCATACCTGTGACACTTCCCTGATTCAAACTTTAAAATGTATAGGAAAAGTGAGAAAAATGAAAAGTTCTCTTAAACTAGTCTATAACTTCCTTGTTTATTGTGTATATTGTGGAAAATGTGTTGGAAATGAAGAATAATGTTTTTAAGGCCTGCTCCAACAGTTTGACAGTTATGATTGACTAATCAACTTTGGTCAATAAAGTAGAGAACCAAATGACGAATCGTTAGAATCGAGATACAGCACCCTCATTAGGTAATGAAGGTGGTGAAGTCATAACAATTTGATATCATTCTGAAGCCTTATCTGTTGTTGCTTGCCTGTGTATTATCATATATTCAAAAACATTCACATAGCTAAAGAAATAAAAAGTTGATCACTTTGATTGACCGCATTACAAAAAATACCTCCAGTTTAAATGAACATGACAACATAGCATTAGGTTGTTCACAACCTTTTCACCTTTTTGAAGTCAAACAGTTATATGTCTCCTCCCCCCCCCCCTGCCCACCCCTCCTGATTCACGCTGTAGGGTCATCTTATGCAAACCAAATCCCTTCGCCACAAAATGAAAAATTGAAATGGACCATCTTTAAAGCTCAAGAGTGGTTCTTGTCAAACTTTTATAAATATAGATAGAACCACGCCAAACACAACATGTTGGAGAAAATCTATTTATAAGCGTCGTATATTTTGGAGGGGAATCGGAACGTCGCATAACCAATGGTGGAATGACACATACATCAGTGAAAGATTTGACTTATAATACCAGGATCACATAGGTATCGCCAGAGCAGAGATAACCATGCTCTACTCATTAGCATAGTTCATCAGATAAAATCAAAGTATTTTATGTTGAAATGTAAATTAGTGCTAATCTTTAAGAGCATATTGAAAATTGCATGAAATATATTTGCAAATGTTGTAATTAAAACGATTTGAACTTGTATATGTATGTATGTATGTATGTAGGTAGTTATGTAAATATATATATATATATATATATATATATATATATATAATTAGAGAGAGAGAGAGAGAGAGAGAGAGAGAGAGAGAGTGGCAGTCTGAAAGGTGACGCAAATTAGGTCTGAATGTCCCACAAACTGCTATCGCGCCTGGAAATCACGTGATGCTCACACCTTTGCCAGCGATATTATTGGTCTGCAGTCCATAGATATCGACACTTCTTACGCGATACGTAAATAAATCGGTGAGAGAGAAACTGACCATAAATGTATTGCGGTTTTTTAAATTGGAAATAGTGGCTTTTTGATTTCCTTGGGTAGGCAACAATTTAATCTTACCGATTAAATACGATTTATTATTTGCCTCTTTGGCAATATTCTTGAAGCTTTCCATACACAAGCTCCATATATTGGACGTAAAACCTTCAATCAAACTTGACTCCTTTGATTCAAATAGATTTCGAGTTATTCTGCACACACATAAGACACACAAACATACACACACAGACACATACACACGCAAACAGGCGCACACAGACACGACACATGTATATATCCGCCTCAGTCATTTCTGTATAAAGAAAGATTTCCCCAAAATGTCATGCACAAAATAATTCTTTACTATGCAAAGTATGATATTTCAAAAGCTGAACAGAAGTTACAGAATCATACTGTATTCGACTCTATGAAGACTATCACGTATAGATGCAATATCTCTCTCTATATATATCCATCAAAATTTTTTGATTACTATATATATCAATAGACCGATCTAAGTTACATACGTAAAAAGCAATCCAAATCAATCCCTCTATTTATCTGTTGTGATAGATTAAAATGTACTCAAAGGTACCTCATATCTCTCTTCCGTCCGGTGCTTGTTGTTGCAGGTGGATGCAGCAAGTTCTGGGCAAGCGCTGTAAAAGCGTGATGTAAATATATAAACATAAGAGAAATATCGTTATCAAAAGGAAGTAAGATGAATCAATAATTATTCATGGGAATTGGAATATATGCTTCGAAGACTCCGTAAATGAAATGCTACATATTTGCTGAGACTCCTGGTTCTGTGCACACTTTGTTTAATAAAAAGAAATATACGGGAGTTATCTTAGATGCTGCTGGACAATGTATGCAAATTACACAAAGAGTTAACTTAGATACTGGTGTATAATGTATGCAAATTTCATAAAGAGTTATTTTAGATGCTGGTGGACAATGTATGCACAAGTTATGAACATTCGACAAATCATTTCATAAAGATATCAATTACGGTGAAATCAACTGAGCATATTAAAAAATATCTCCAATATTAAACACATCATGTTGATTTTTTTTTTACAAAACACGATTTATAAGAATAAATAAAATTATATGATAGAGAATTCTTAATATTTTATTTAAAATTAGCATAGAAAGTAAACTATGCCTTCATAAAATCATTTTAAAACATGGTGTGAGGGGTATTCACTAACTTCAGTGAAGTATTGCATCTTTAGACATAGCATGTGTAAAGTGCTAATGTAAAACACGAATTTAAAATAAAATATTTCCCCCCCCCCCCCCCCCCCCCCCCCCCCACCGAAAAAAAAGAAAAAACACACAACACACAACTTAGGGGTTACCTGTGAATTTTCTAACATGATATCTAAGTGTTGTTATTTATGACAACTGCATCCTTTGCCTGTTTACTGTGTTAGGACTTCTCGAATACTTCAGGGATCGACTCAGATAAGTTATGTCATATGCCAAAGATTCTATTTTTTATCATACGATTATCCCTAATAGTTTCATTACCATACCAATCCGTTCCTTTATTTGGCTAAAGTTATATCCGGTAAATTGTAAAAGTTGAACGCGTGTGAACATACAACCATTGGGAAGACATACTACACATGGTAGTCAGAAATTCATGTCGAGAATATTAATAGAACGTTGTTTTTTATTGTCTTTCATGCAGCATAATCACACGTATCTAATTTTCTGTGTTATGTAATCTTTTTAATATCATAATGACGGGTAAGTTACAATGTTCTGCATCTGTAATAAACATCATTTGGCACAATGTCAAGATGACCTCATTTTAATATTATTAGGAAGGAGATTACGTAAACTTAAACATTTAGTAGTTTTGTTTATATTGGTCTTAACGGCACTTTTCACACATTATTGGCTATATCATGCCGAAAAAAGACGGAAGCTAAGTGTCTTTCCCAAGGACACACTCAAGCAGCAGACCTGAATTCGCCCGGGCTGGTATCGAATCCGATACTATTAGATTACGAGTCCAACGCTCTACCAACTGAGCGCCGAAAAAAGAAATCAAATTTCTAATATGAATTTTGTGTCAAAGTTTCGAATTTAATTTTACATAACAGCATGTCATCGCCATGATATAGCATTTTGAACGTTATTACTTTATGAAGAAAACATTGTTTGTTTACACCTGTACAAAACTGGAATGTAATTATAGTCTGCTTACTGTCCATAAATTTAGTTTCTCCTAATTCTGAATGTCTAGAAAATTATGACCAAGCTCTGTTTTTTTTATACTCCTGTATACTTTTCCAGAATTGTATACATCAAAAGCTCAAAACAACGAATTTAGGAGAATTACCACACACAGGTGCTACTCAATATATTTAGCAGCACAAGGACAAAGTGTGATTAGCTGCCACCCAAGATTAGATTGTCATGACGTGGATGAGATTTTACTGTTGGACCTAGTAATTTTCACTCGTTCACCCACATATAGCACATGGTTACTATTATTCAACTGTGCAATCTTCTATATCGGCTGTCTCTTACTTATGGATACTCAGTTGTACTAGTACTGATCAAAATGATGATAAAAAACACAGTTTTTGCAATAAATTGAAAATCTAGATGTCTGCTGTGTATATAAAATTCGGCTTGAAAATGTTTAGATTTGTCTTGTGCTTGTCACAGGCTTTCAGTTTTATGGGCAGCCAAGGTACATCACACAGACTATAACAACTTCTCTATGATAATGTACGGCGCTAATGCACTACAGTAGCTGGAAATATTCCTACTTTAGATGAAAACAACGGAGGCAACTTACCGACGGCCCCAGTACTCAACAGCTGTGCTCCTTGTCCAAGAGCCTGCGTCAAAATGTCGCTACCAGTACTCAAAGCAGTAGTTCCAAGCGCCTGAAAGGTGCTTCCAAATGTCTGTCCGAGTTGTTGAAGCTGATCGGTCAATTTATGTAAAAGGTCTGTAAATACGTTAGCCTCTGTCCCGGTAGAGACCAAGGCAATCAACACTGCTAATGCCAGAAACTTCATCCTAGAACTGAAAATTATGTACAATGTTGAAACATTATCATATTTACAGATAACCCGAAGAATCACTTTAGGACAATTTTAATCTATCATTTTATTTTAGATGCGAAGTTACAGTACGCTTTCCATACGCAGGATATATATATATATATATATATATATATATATATATATATATATATATATATATATATATATATATATATATATATAATGGGTATATAACAGGTGAGATGGGAACGTGTTAACTGACATCAACATACAGATGCGATGAAGAAACTGAGAAAAAAAACGACCAATAAAACAAAACAATCTAAATTAGATGAAAAATCTACGTTATGTACGCCATATACATCTGTGTGATAAGAAAGAAGGAAAGAATTCAGACACATTGACATTGATCATATTGAGGGATTCTAAATGTATCATTATATATCAACAGAAACTGATACATCCGAAATTAGTTTTCATATAACGGCTATATAATTTTGGTTAACATTTTTATAAAAAAGAAATTATTTGCGGGAAAATAATTTGGTTCACCAAACTGTTCGTCACGTGATAAGCATTGTAACTTCAAATGAAAATGGCAAAGAGTACTTTTCGTGTGATCGTCAAGTAATACAAAATTGTAATATGGTTTCAGATTAGGTTTCCTACCTGCTTGGTAAATCACAGGCTCTTGAGGAAGAGTGTATGGACTGTATGTGGAGAGAAAGAAGGCTTTAAATACTCTCCCTGTCTGACCCTATTCATGATAAGAAAGTCAGTAGAGGTGTGTCTACCTAGTTGGGAAATGCGACATATGTGTCCCTGACAGAAGAGTCTCATTATCGAACTGCTCTTATTATATGGCGACTTACATGGGAAATTCATGATTCACTACTGTGTGTCTAAGTCGATATATTGGTTTGAGACAAAGATAAGGACATATTTACGACAACGGGACAGAGTTTAATGTTTGATTCAGTTGACTGCTTATTCAACATCAGCGCATTTCACGTGCAATTTGCGTTTGTATCCCATAAGAAGTATTGCACTTTGAGAAAATCTTTGAATAATACGGCCGGTGGTCGATACATGTAGATGAAAGGCATTTTCCAATTGTGTACAATGTATTTCATCCACTCGTGCATTACGCGGAATGGCAGTTTTGCTTTGCGCTCATTGAATGTTCTTGCGATCTATACACTCTGGGAAAGCCTTATTACAATACATTGATGCATTTATCAGGCTTTATAGCATTATATTGCCTTTTTATTATTTGTTTCGTGTTTTTTTCAGTATTTTGTATATTGTGATAGCATCATGTGGGATCTTCATTAAAGTAGCACGATACATTCAGATCAATGATTGCTCACTATAAATAATAGGGTAATAATTTTAAGGCATGATGTCAAATTGAAATAACTGTAAAATGTGGATGATGCACAAATCGGAAAAAGTTCAAGTAATTTGTATGCGCCCGCCAAAAGGCAGAGCGTATAATGTTATGATGTTGTCCGTCCGTTTGTACGTTCGTTTGTCAATCCATCCGTCTATTACTTCTTTTTGTGTTTGCCCAATAACTTTAGTTTTATACTTTCGGTAAGAAAGAAACTATTGATTTTAGAGTCAAAGACCAAAGGTCAAGGTCACTGCGACTGAAAGAAGAAAAGTGGCTTTCGCATAATAACTTAAGTTCTAGATAACGAACCTGGGGAAAAGTTGTAGAGGACTTCCAGTTATCGTATGGAAGAGGACTATAGATTCAAGTATCAAAAGGACAAAGGTCATTGTGGCTCAAATAGAAATGGGTATTGCACAATAACGTTTGGTCTAGGGTAAGTTTCTTTCACAAACTTTGCATATGAACTGCATTTAGTGTAGGAAATTATCTCTAGGCTTGGAGGTCTAAGAGTTAAAGGTCAAGGTCGTTGTAAGTAATTGCGACTCGTTGGTCAATAATCTCCAGAGTCAACCATGCCATCTAGTGCATACATATAGGACATTTACACATGGGGAAGACGTATAATGTACCGTTGACAGCACTCATTCTAGTATTGTTTTAACTATTATCAATATAAAACGAAACTGCATACGTTTTAAACTTTGAGCTGAAAAATCTTTCATGATCAAACCAGAAATGTCGAATAGTGCTTAATTTTACCAAAAGAAACATGATCAAAGGTTCAAACGTTTCGACCGTATATATATATATATATATATATATATATATATATATATATATATATATATATATATATATATATATATATATATACACTGACGAATCAACCGAACAAAACCGGGGAAACTGTATGATCCGCGAAGCAGGATCATATAATATACATTTGCACAGCATTTATTCGGTTCAATCGTCAGTGAACGTAAAATTAAACAATGGTCAATCCTGACAATTACATTTCACACCTAATAAGGACAAAATAATTACAATTCTTTTAAAAAGTGTGTTAGATATACCATTCTAACCTTGTCTAGCTGTGCACGAATGCATGCAAAATAGCAACTAGTATCCGTAATTTGCATACAGCAAATCAGAAGACAACATGACACAAACTGACCCTTGGTCATTAAATCATAATATGTGCAGCCTCCATTGAACTATATAGTCCAAGTACGCAAAGTGAAATCCATGGTATAGAAATACGCATATGGTTAAGCTACAACATTTTTTTCGATTTGTTTAATTACTTTTACCCTTTTTTCCGATGTCGAAATTAGGGAGTGGCGCAGACTGATCCTAGCAAGTGTACAACAGTCACTATTAAAGAATAGAGGTTTTATTCCATAGTTTTTGCAATATGGTCTATAGAGTACTGGAAATGACAAATATGTCTATTTAACAGGATCTTTTTTCAGAGAGAGAGAGAGAGAGAGAGAGAGAGTCACCTTTGTTTATGTATCTCAGTAATGCACTTAGCAATCAAAGCACTCAAAATTAAATCAATTCAGGTTGATAAGAGCTGATAGCAAATCTCTTTTCTACAGCTTAAACCGGTTGTGGGGGTGGGGCGGTTGTGCTTGTGGTTACTATCAATGAAGAATCGTTTTATTTAAACATAAAACGAAGCAGTTGTTGTTCCTGTTGTTTAAAAAAACATCATCGATGAATAGTACATTAACGGGCCGCATACAATCAGACCTATGTATTTTTTGTGTATGTAACCTAATGTGTGTGTGTGTGTGTGTATATGTGTGTGTGTGTGTGTGTGTGTGAGAGAGAGAGAGAGAGAGAGAGAGAGAGAGAGAGAGAGAGAGAGAGATTTTATAAGATTGCAAAGGTGCACTATCGAAAATTGCATGACTTTACTTACTTTTTGAAACTTCTGGTCTTGAACATATCAGTCAGATTCACTTAGTTTATGTTTTACTTCTCTGCTGCATCAGGGTCTATCCATATTAAATTCCTTCGAGAAACATGCTTACCGTCTCCATAAATCTCAACACTAGCTTTAGTTGAAGCAGAACCTCACCTCCCCCACCTCCAACTTTTCTACGACAGTCAAATACACCTTGACTGTTTTCATGCGTGAATATGCTTTATTAAATTCCTAAGTTTTAACATCTAGAACCAGTTATTTATTTACATTGGAACTTCACGGTCAAGATGAGTCGATTCTTCGGGTGGTACTGAAAAGCTGATTTCGCCTCGCAATTGGACAAACTCTGGATCAAGGCCTACAGTTGTGTATTCATGTTTTGAATCAAATTGGAGCCTGAGAGAAAAACTGAAGGAAGTTAACATTCTCCTCGGTTTGCATTTAGCAGAGTGCTAATTTACACTTGCCTAGCGAGTTGGTTTCCCTGCAGATTGGGCCCTTTTCTTAGACCTTGTTTGATCATTTTTGGGGGAATGAGCTGATGGCCAAGTAGATTAGAGCGCTGTTGCATGAGAGCTGGGCGGTGGGTGTTGATAGGAGGGATTGATTATATTGGTATCATTATCTCAGTCTGTCTGTCTGTCTCTATATATAAACATTAAATATCTTTGAGTAAATTCAAATATGTATACTTGTTTTTCAGCCTATTATTCCTATTATCTTTTGTAAAATATTTAATACCGTTATAAGCATAGAATTTCAAATGATCAGACATAATATCACACAAAACCTGTCCTTGTAGTTAAAAACTTTAGAGTTTTGTGGTTTTTGGTGTTGTACGACATAAAAACACTTTAAAAAGGATATCGTTCAAAGGCATGTAGAGAAAAGTATCGTGACCAAGGACACACCACGGTAACCGATCTGGACTGATCCGATGGTGGGAATCGAACTCGCTCCTCTTTTGATCACCAGTCCATTTCCTTATCCACTGAGTCATCACGGCTCCCTAAATAAATTTTGCGCCATCTTTACCTTGCATACAGATCTTGCTTCTAAATGCATGTGTATTTTTATGATCTATTTGTAGTACTCTACAATATTTTCTGATTTGACAGTATGACGTTATTTGTTTATTTCTTTTATACCTCAATATTTATGAAGTTGGTATTATCTTTTTCGTAAATATCCATATGGTGTTATCTCTGTAATCTTTTCTTTAAAAGTTTGCATAATTACTTCTGAAATGATTAAATTTTTAGATTTATTGAAATGCATGGGTTTGTAAGTTGAATGCAAAAGTATTTCTATGTATTATAGATTTCATAATGTATCAGTTTGAGGAAATTGTTTTCTCCACAGTGGCGATACCACTGTTATCGACGAAATGGCGATATACATTTTGGAACTACTTTATTTTCCCATTTTGGAAATATATCTGGCCTGATGTATGTTATTCAAATTTATATTTCGATATTTAGGCCTATTTCATATTTTTTTTCTTCTTCTTCTACTTATCTCTCTCTCTGCCTTACTTCATCTTTCTCTCCGTCAGGATGAACAGATCTTAAACTATCTCAAGACTGTTCTTTTTTGCAAGGAACGAGAAGGTGACATAAAAAATGTCGCAAAACAAACTATAAATTAAGAAACGTCGTTTGAAAGTATTAACTTATTTAAAATAGCTTTCCACATGAATCATGTAAAGTTTCAGCTACTGTACTAACATGACCTGTTTCTATTTGATATTCAGTGTCGCTCATACAGTACCTATTACACTCAACAACAAACGGTAAACTCACAATCATTAAAATCTTTTGTTGAACGATGTTAGGCTCTGAAGTCTGTCTGATGAGATGATTCTACACTAACTCTACCCCAACAATATTCACTCTCTCAATCCGCGCAAGAAATGTATTAACAAAAATAAAAATCTATTCATTTTCGTATCATTAATTTAACAAAATACACAATACGACCTATATATGTAGGAGCTAAATGTTTGTAGAAAGTCACTGTCCTAAACTATTATAAACTTTTGGAACTTGTTTGTATCGATATAGTAATGCAGCTGTTGATATCACTGACAGAACGAAAAATAGACAGGCAAATCGACGGCTTTTGTCTACTTCAAAGGTATAATAAAGAGAAAATCTAAGTCGTTTTAAGGAGATATAAGGAAATATTTCCCTTGTGAAGTGGAAACAGTTTGTATTGTCACTAGAGCCGATTCGTTATAATACAATGTTTCCACTTCACTCGTGAAGTATTTCCTTATTTCTACTAAACAAATTCGCAGATATCCTCTATATATTGATATATTTAATCTATCTGTGTGTGGGACTTGAGTCATGTCACGACTGTATGCATGGCGTAAGTTTAATATCTAACTATATGATAATATAATTCAGTTTTCCTATAACGCATGTTATATTACATCATCTTTTTCTATCCAGTTGTAAGATTCATATTTCTCTTTTTCATTTTCTCTTCTCTCTTGTCTGTTTCATTGCGTAATCGATTATATCATATAGAGTAACACGTTCAACGGACATCGGTTAAATTAAGGAGGTTAATGTCATGTAACAAAAGTTACACGTGCTAACATATTGGAGTTTCGATTATGATATCTGGCCAAAAGTGGAATGACATTGAACATAAGATTCACCCAGTATTGCAGTATTTAGAAATTCTTATCAGAGACCATGACAAAATATGCTCGATACGTGATTAGAATCTACTTGTTCGCCTGGAAGTGATCGAGATAGATCGCCATGTCAGGACCTAAGTTTCAAAAAATATTAAATTACATTTGTTTCTGCCGATCAATGGAAGTTAAATTTGTAATAGTTCACTCATCTTGAGGGTGTTTATGACATCTATCCTTCACTCGATTTAAAAAAGTGGTGTTGTATCGTTGCTCACTCATGTTTACTACCTTTTGGACATTCCGTTTTTCGACCGAGAGTGATGTTGCAACTGGCTAAGGACAACTGTCCAAAACATATTACAAATAACTCAACTGTGAAACATTTTACAATTTTGAAAGTAATTGTTAACTTCTGATCCGAAAGGAACGATTTACCTAATTTACATTATACAGGATCAGCAACATACGTCACAACCGGTATATCACCCCCACCCTTCCATATATATATATATATATATATATATATATATATGACCACTCTTAATGTAAGCTTTGTCAGTTGAAATAACATAATTTTTAGTAAGATTTGGTTGAGACTATGGTAAAAGTACCTTGCAAGTACCAGGGGATATTTAAGCCTTATTACAGACACCCTTGTTGTCACAATCAAGCGCTGACAGTTTAAGTAATAGCGCAGTTACATACTGTCAGTCAATGTGTGTAGGAATAAGAGTGTCTATAATAACTGTTTGAATACCATCATATTCCCTGTTACATTCTGACTACTTTGGGCAAAGGCTTAAATGAAACTTACCAAGAAATACTTCAAGGATCGCCAAAACATGCATCTAAGCGGGTAAAAATGTATTTGTGTGCTATCCAGGTGTGACGTAGGCTGCAATTAAATCGGAAGCCAACGCTTCTAAATAATAATGTATGACTATCCATGTCTCACATTTGCTAATGTTTTCAATTTTTTTCTACCGTAGACCAGGCCATGAGATGACATTGCAACTGAAGAAATTATTTTATATTTTAAACTTGTTTCATCTATACGTTTCATTTTCAGTTTATGAACAAGGTAAAAATGCAATTTTTAGGATAAGATCGGTTTATTGATATTTACATTCAATGTTATTTAAACTACGGTGTTGTTCCCGTGAGTCCCTCTGCAAAGAAATAAACAGTTGTAAGTTTATAAACACGAAAAGCATTCAAAAGAAAGTTTAATTGATACGCTTGAAGAGACTTTTACATTTAGTACAATATATATATATATTATATATATATATATATATATATATATATATATATATATATATATATATATATATGCTAGATTTAAATAAAGGTATTACGTCGACCACGATGAAATATAGATCAGTCACTTTTTAAAGATCAGGGAACTTTTAAAACATATACTGTCCGAATTTTTCATTGTAAAAGTTCTTGTCTTTTTTTTCATATTGAAATGCAATGATTAATATTTTTTGTGATATATCATATGTAAGGTGATTTGTAAATTATGTCTCAAATCTTCGAACTTACATACGCATGGAATACACCGTATTATTTTGTGCATGGATGTTGTATGAGAAAAAGCAAGTAGATGAGCGCGAAATCCAACATATATCTCACAATATTGTTTTGAACTTTCATCTGTTCAGTAATAGTGGTTTCTACAGTATGATTTTCTCATCAGCAATCTCCATTGAACTTAAGAAGCAGTTGGACATTATTTTTATCCAACATTATCTGTAAGGTGATTTTTATTTTATGTCTTGAAGTTTAGAGCCAACATACACAAGTAGGTCATGGTATTATTCTGTGCATGGATGTTGCAAAACAAGAGTTAAGTGAGATTACGGTCAATTCAACTTACGAAGCAGTTGTACTGGATGCAAAGCGCCTGACAGAGCACCTTGTACTGTGTGGTGGACATCGGTCAGAGTGGACACAAGTTCTCCCACCAGACCAGTGGCAGTGCCGGTCAGAGTTTGGCCAAGGGTACTGAGCAACTGTAAGCAGTGTCAAAAAAGATTATTGAAGAAGTCCAGAAACCTTGTGGTACATTTATGGTAAGCCACTTTCGTAGGGCCAATATCAAGCTCTTTTATTTTCTCTTGACTTTTATCTGTTTTGGACAAAATGCACACTCTTCTTCTGGGATTACAACTTCAAGTAAACGTTAAGTGATAAAAATGTCGAGTACATACTGTGTTCATAGTTTTCCTATATTCAGAAGAAGTGGCACGAGGAAGGCGGAAGATCCGTTTAAAAAGCAGTACAGTAAAATACAGGTCAAATTTTTTGAGTGAACAATCTTGAACCCGATTTTATCTTTCGATTATTTTATCCAGTTATTACCGACCTGTTGTACGTTTTGCACATGAGGCAGGAATTGTTGAGCCAGTTGTGAAGCAGTTTGTGTAAGACTTCCCAGAAGCCCGTCAAGAAGACCACGCCTTCTGTTGAGGAGAGCTTTCTCGACAAACTTGACCAGATCTGCAGGAAGGCTTTCCAGGAGAGCTGTCATCCGGTGGCTGTGTGAGGCTTTTACAAACACAAAGAGATGTTGGTTGAGACACATTCATTCGTACAAGAGATTCTTTCCTACTTAATTAATAACAGTATTCTTTTACATATTTTAATTTGCAACATGCAACATCGAATCATATACACATATATATTTTTTTGTGTGCATACAATGTGAGCATATGTTTAACTAGAGCAGATTGTTGTGTGTCTAAAAGACTTTTTGTGTTTACAGAAGATAAGATTGCTTTGAATAAGGAAAGTTAAGAGGACAAAGTATTATTGTAATACCATGCACATATTATCCGAGTATAGTACACACAGGATAATATGGCACAACACTGATCTAAATTGACTAAGCTTATCATCATATATCGGGGTGGGAGGTTTGTTGATTTGAACTTGATCCGATCCAGTATACATCCGTTGATTTATCATCTTACGCCGAAGCCCTTTGTCTACTCAATCATAATAAATAACACAAGTAATACCCATGCTTATTATGTTTATAATAGCAATACTTAGTATAACTTATGTTAGTACCTTCATTTGCATCGGATGGGTTCTTCCTGGTATGTAAACTTTGTGCCATCAGATCGTTTGCGATCTTTACAACTACTTGTAAGTAGGGATTAACGTCAACATAATGGGTATCACAAAGCTTGAATCTCATTGTAGTATTTATAGGCATCTTCGTGCATTTACAGCAAAAACTAGTGATCTTTCTTACTTACTTCAGACTTAATCTTTGGCCTTCTCATTGACCAGACACTTTTTGTAATCAATGCAACGTTATAAACATACATTAATGAACTAAAATCGCATATTTACATATATGAAAGATATGGCGGAAAGGAGTTTCATTTGAATCAAAATAGCCAATGTCTTTGACCGTCGATATAGAAAAGTTACTTACATACAATTTGTTGGACCTTTTGTTTGAGTTGATCATGTGACAAAAAACAGGGATTCGAAAGCCAGGGTCTGCAGCTCACGTACGGCAGCAGCATATTCCCCGTGCAGCTTGTCCTTTAGGTCACTGGCAAACGAATTCAGGACATCTTTCGCTTTCTGTTCGACGACAGCACTGTACACAGGGAATAAAAGTTATCAATTACTTTTTGTCATATTAAGGTTCGAGTTTCTTACACATGCGTTTGATAGCTCCCGGAGCACACGTATGGCACCTCTCTGATTCAAAATCTTAAACAGGCATGTGCAACCTACGGCCCGCGACCTGGTTTTATCCGCTTATATACGTCATAGGCTTTGACTTTAAAAATCGCTTATACGGCCCGCGGAGGATCATCTAGTACATACCATGTCCCTTCGCCACAAATACAAAATTGAGATGGACCATATCGTTAAAACTTAACAGCAGTCCTTTTCAAAGACAGAGCCACATCAAAAACAACATGTTTGAGATAATCTAATTTTTTTAAAGTGGAATTTTGGTGTGAACCGGAAAACCGCATAATCAATGTCGAAATGATACATGCCGCAGTAAAAGATTTGACTTAGAGTACCAGGAGCTTTGAAAGTTTACCTATTGCCAGTGCAGATATAACAAGGCCATACTGATTAGTATAGCGCATCATATAAAATCAAAGTATTCTATGTTGACACTTATCCCATGTGAATTAGTCTTTATTTTTCTGTAAAGTGAAAGTGTGATGAAACGTTGCTAAAAACATATTGAATTTATGTCCATTTGAATTTGTATATGATATATAGTATCAGTCTGATAGGTGACATACATTAGGCTTAAATGTCTGAAAAACTCCCAGTACGCCTGTAAATCACGTGATGCTAAGCCTTTGCCAGCGATGGTATTGGTGTGCAGTCCATAGGTATCAATACGTGTTAGGGTTTGAGTTAATTAGAACCCATAACGCTGAAAATCAGGGAAAAATACTCAAGTAAATCGGTAAGAGAGAAACTGACCATAAACATCTTCAATCAATGGCTAAACGGGCTTCTGTATACGCAAATACGCTCGACTTGTCTGCACAAATGTTTTTCCATAATTGGAAGTGGTGGACGACGATTAAATACTAATTATTATTTGGTTTTTTGGCAATATTTTAGAAGCTGTTCACACACAAACTCCATTTATTAAATAAACCTTGAATAATCTTGCAAACTTCATTAAATTCCATCAAATATTTCTCGAGTTATTTTGTACATACACACATACGCACGGACAATATTCGCCTCAACCATGTCATTTTAAAGTCATTTTTGTATACAGAATGATTCAAATTTCCCCAAAATGCCAGGACCAAACATTCTTTACAATGTCAAGAATTAAGTTTCACAAACTGAACCGAAGTTACAATTACTTACAATATTATATTGTATGTGGCCTATGACGCATGGATGTATTATGTATCTAACAATATATCTATCTTTTTATAAAAATTTGTGGCTGCTGCATATCACAATAGACGATCAAAGATATATTCATAAAAATCAGAGTGTCTATTTTAATATATTCACATTGACTCAAGAGTACCTGATAGCTCTCTTCCCTCCTGATGGAGTCAGCAAGCTTTGTGCAAGTTCTGTAAAAAGCGTTAAAAGAAGATAAACATAAAATAAATATCTCAATAGGAAAATGAACTAAAATTAATAAATAATTATGAATGCAAAGTGAAAAATTGGCTTATATGACTCTTTAAAGGAAATATTACATGTTTACAGAGTATCCTGGTTATGTGTACAGACTGTGTCATCAAAACAGTTACCCACGAGTTATCTAAGATACTGGTGGACTATGTCAAAACAATTTATCTAAGATGTTGGTGGACTATATATGCACAATTACACGGACGTTATTTAAGACGCTGGTGCACAATGCATGCACAGTTCGTGGCTACTTAACCAATTATTTCATAAAGATCTAAATTACGATGAAATCATCTCAGAACATTATACAAATATTTACATAACTAAACATCTAATGTTGATTTCTTCTTCTTTTTAAAAATAAAACATGATTTGTTAAGTCAAGTAAGATTATAGTATATATAATTCTAAATGTTTCATTTAAAAATGACATAAAAGTAAAATTTATTTATTTTTAGTCATTCGAAAAAATATTGTATTCACTAACTTCAGCTAAGTATTGTGTCTATACATGGAGTTATCATACAATTCTCAGATAAAACATGGAACAAAATTTATCATTTGGCACAAATCGAGATGATGTCATTGTAGTATTATCAGGAACAAGATTGTGTAAAATGGAAAACCAAAGCAACTTTCTACAATGAATTTAGAGCCAACCCTTTGAATTTGCGTTTCCACAATGATCTGTCATTGCCATGAAAGGGCACTTGACCATTATTAACTTATGAAGAAACAATTCATACACCTACACAAAATAGGAAGGCATGTATGGTCTTCTTACTGTCCTTTGACTGGCCATAAATTCAGTTATCTCCTACTATTAAATGTATAGAAAATCAAAATACAAAACTGTGTTTAAGTTATTCTTGGACATACTACTGTATATTGTGTTTAATTATTTATAGGGTGTTGTTAACAGATTTGCCCTACACATGAAAATTTTAGGAACGAGCATTTTCGTGGATATACCAGACATGCACTACTCAATAGATTTAGCAGAACAAGGACAAGGTGTGATTGGCTGCCATCCAAGGTTAGACTATCATGATGTGCATGGGATTATACTGCTTGCCTTAGTAATTGTGCCTGTTTAACCACATAAAGCACATATTTGCTATTACTAAACTGTGTATTCCATGCAATTGGCTGTCCCTTATTTATGGATAACCAGTTGCATTCGCCCTGAGCTTTTCACATGCCTTCAATTTAATGGGCAGTCAATGTGCTTTAAACAGACTATATCAAATTCTTCTACACGGTAATTGTATTTCCTTTACTAGGTAAAGCACAGAGTACGTGCACTACAATAATTGGAATATGCGCACTTTAGGTAAAATCAGCTGGTGCAACTTACGCGTGGCCCCAGCACTCAAAAGTTGCGCTCCTCCTCCAAGAGCCTGGGTCAAAAGGTCACTTCCAGTTGCCAAGCTGCTGAAATGTGTTTCCAAATGTTTGGCCGAGTTGCTGAAGCTGATCGGTCAATTTATGTAAAAGGTCTGTAAATACGTTAGCCTCTGTCCCGGTAGAGGCCAGGCCAATCAATACTGCTAATGCCAGAAACTTCATCCTGTAACTGAAAATTATGTACAATGTTGAAACAATATTATATTTACAGTTAGGCCATAGAATCACTTTTGGACACTTTAAATTCGTGATTTTGTTTTAGATGTAAGGTTACATCATGCTTTCCATACACAGGGTATATCTATAGTTTATAAACGTATAATACGATTTTAGGTTAGGTTCCTTACCTGCTCCGTAAATCACAGGGTGTTGAGGAAGAGTGTGTGGACAGTCTGTGGAGAAAGAGGGCTATAAATATTATCCCTGTCTTACCCAATTCATGATAAGAATGTCGGTAGAGGTGTGACTCCTTTTTGGGAAACGCGGCATCTGTTAGAAACTTCTCACTATTGAACTACTTTTATTCAATGATGACATACATGGTAATATATTGTGTACTTAACTCAATACACTGCTTGGGACAAATATAAGAGAAAATTTACGACAACGGGATGGAGTTTAATGGTTTTATTAGTTTACTTCTTGTTCAACGTCAACTCATTTTGCTTGCAATTTGCGTTTGTATTCCATAAGAAATACTAAACTTTGAGAAAATCTTTGAAATGTACAGTCGGTGATCGATACATGTACATGAAGCGCATTTTTTCACCAATTGTGCACAATGTACTTCCTGCGCTCGTGCATCAGTGAATGTTCTTGCTTGAATGATTTGTCACAGTTTGGTCCCATTGCGCTCTTCGCCCTCTGCAAAAGCCATAATATATTGACACATTCATCAAGGCTTTGTAGTATTGCCTTTTATAATTTTGATTATTTGCTAAGTGTAGTTTCAATATTTTCAATATTTTAATTGCATCATGTGGGATCTTTATTAGAGTAGCACTATACACCTTCCTCGCTAGAAATAATAGAGTAATACTTTTAAGGCATAATGAGAAATTGAAATGACTTTAAATATGGATAATAAACGAATCGGAAAGAGTTCGAGTAGTTTTTATACGCCTGCCAAAAGGAGGAGCGTATAGTGCTATGTCGTTATCCGTACATCTGTATGTACGTCTGTGCATCCATTCGTCTGTAACCATTTTCGTGTTTGCACAATAACTTTAGTTTTACGTAATCGACCTTACCAAACTTGTGAATGGTTTGCACTTGATTGAAATGTCAACGTAATTGTAACTGAAAAAAAAATGGTTTCTGCACAATTACATTTGTTCTACCTCACAGACCTAAACCTAACGTTGTGAATAGCTTGCACTTAAATTATGGGAGAAACCTTGCGATTTTAGGGTGAAATTGTCAAAGGTCAAGACCACTGTGCCTTAAAGAAGAAAAATAGTTTCCGCACAATAATTTTAGATCTGCATTAGAAACCTGGATTAAACTACGTGGATTACTTGCACTTGAAACCAACTTCTGACTTGGGGTGAGAGGGTAGAGGATCAAAGTTACTTAGGATGAAAAATTTAAAATGTTTTCTGCACAACAACGTTTATTCTTGACCATGAACCTTTACCAAAGTTTTTAGATGGCTTACATTTTTGGTAAGAAAAGGAAATTTTGATTTTAGAGCCAAAGATGAACGGTCATGGTCACTGTTACTGAAAAAAAGAAACGTGGCTTTCGCATAATAACTTTAATTCTAGAATTAAAATTTAAAAGCTTGCAGTTATCGTATTCAAGAATCCTGTTGACTAAGTGTGAAAAGTTTAAATGCTGTTTTGTTTCCAATAAAGTTTGGTCTTTGGTAAGTTTCTTGCCCAAAATACGCGAATGGATTGCACTTAGTGTAAGAAATTACCTATAGATTTGGGGGTCTAAGAGTCAAAGGTCAAGGTAATTGTAAATAATTGCGACCCGTTGGTCAATAATCTCCAGAGTCAACTATACCATCTTGTGCATACATAGAGGACATTTAAACACGGGAAGACGTATAATGTACCGTTCACAGCACTCTTGCTTGTATTGTTTTAACGATGATAAATATACAACAAAACTGCATACGTTTGTAACTTTGAGCTGAAAAATCTTACATGATCAAACCAGAAATGTCAACTGCTACTTGATTTTACTAATATGCACTAATTGTAAAGGTGACAACAATTTTATTTTCCATGTATCGGAAATAAAAACATTATCAAAGGTACAAAACTTTTGACCGCGGATAGATTTTAGAACTGAAATTATTTGCACACACACAGACACAGAGAGAGAGAGAGAGAGAGAGAGACACACACATATATATATATATATATATATATATATATATATATATATATATATATATATATATATATATATATATATATATATCGTGTTCTATTCCTGTTTGGTGCGAATATCAAGTCTCTAACCTGTTTGATTATACTGGTGTCATTCTATATACATTTCTGGCATATAATTATGTATTCATATAAAGAAAGTGAGATCCAGGACTTTTCCCTCGATTTGGTATATAGGTGTCAGAATGTCATATATATATATATATATATATATATATATATATATATATATATATATATATATATATATATATATATATAGTGGGGTTTCGCATTTAGATGAGTGATCATTTCCGCTTGCCTAGCTGCGAGTTGGTTTCCTTGCATCTTGTGGTCTTTTATTGTTCCATCATTCCTTGGGGATGAACTCATGACCGAGTGGATTGGAGCGCTGTTGGATGAGAGATAGGCGATACTCGCTACGCGGGTTTGACCCCTGCTTTGAAATTCAAATCGACTGCTTTTCTCTTCAAAACTATATAATAAAGAGAAAATCTATGTATTTTTGAGGAGATATTGGGAAATATTTCACTCGTGAAGTGAAAACAGTTTGTATTGTCACATGTGGCGACTCATGACAATACAATATTTCCACTTGCTCGTGAAGCTGTTCCCTATATATATATATATATATATATATATATATATATATATATATATATATATATATATATATATATATATATATATTAAAAGAAAAAACTATTCCAATATCCTCTATGTGTTGATATATTCAATGTATCTGTGTGTTGTGTCTTAGTCATGGCACGATTGTATGTATGTTTATAACTGTACTGAATGGTCACAAGCCAACTAGCTTAAGCATCTATTATCTAACCATATGATAAAAGAATTCAGTTTCTTATATCCCATATCATATAAAATCATTTGTTCTATCCAGTTGTAAGATTTATATTTCTCTTTTGCATTTTCTCTTCTCTCTTGGCTGTTTTATTGTGTAATTGATTATATAATATAGAGTAACTCGTTTAACGAACATTAGTTGAATTAAGAAGGTTAATGTTAGTTAACGCATGTTACATGTACCAACATGTTGGAATTTCCATTATCATCTCGGGCCAGCAGTGGATCGACAGTGAACATGGAATTCAAGATGTCCCCCGGGTTACCAAGTTTTGCAGTATTCAGAAAGTTTTTTCAGAAACTATGACAAAATATGCGCAATACGTGATTACAGTCTACTAATTAGCCCAGGGGGTGCTCCATATAGATTGGTATGTCAGGACTTAGATTAGTTTTTAAAAAGTTATTAAATTACATCTATTTCTCCTGAAAATGGAAGTTCAATTTTTGACAGCTCACTCATTTTAACCGTGGCTCTGAAAAAGTGGTGTTGTATCGTTGCTCACTCTCTTTTACTACGTTTTGGACATTTCGCAAGAGAGTAGTATTGTATCTGGCGAAGGACAACTGTCCAAAAAAACGTAGTAAAACTAATTGAACTGTGACAATTAACAGTTTTGAAGGTACTTGTTAATTTCTAATCCGAAAGGACCAACTGAACTATCCTAGTTTATTGTTTCCAGTTATATTTTACAGGGCCAGCAACATACGTCACATCCGGGATATCACAATTTGTACCCCCCTCGATGTAAGTTTTGTCAGTTTAAAAAAATGGTATGGCTTGGTTGAGACAATGGCCAAAGTTCATAGCAAGTACCATGTGAGTAGTTAAAGCCTTATTACAGATGCCCTTGTTGTCACCAACATTCGCTGACAGTTTAAGTAATAGCACAGTTACAAATTGTCGGCGAATGCGTGTCAAAATAAGGGAGTTTATAATAATTCTTTAAATACCAACATATTCCCTGTTGCTTGCTGGCTACTTTGATCATAGGCTTAAAGAAACTTGCCAACAAATACTTGAATCTATGCAGGTTAAAATGTATGTGTCTGCTATCCATGTTGTGACGTAAGTTGCTGATAAATCGGAAACCAGCGCTTCTAAATGATAATGTTTGACTATCCATGTCTCACATTTGCTAATTTTTTAAATTCGTGATTACTGCAGACGGGGCCATGATGATTACTGCAGACGGGTGATTACTGCAGACGGGGCCATGATGTGACATTATGCTTGACAATATAAATTTATATGTTAAACTTGTTCCATCTATACGTTTCATATTTCAGTTTATGAACAAGGTAAAAAGGCCATTTCAAGCATAAGATAGCTTTATTGATATTTACATTTAATGTTATTTAAATTACTGTGCTGTTCCTGTGAGTCCCTCTGCAAAGAAACAAAATAATTGCAAGTTCATAAACACGAAAAGCATGCCCAAGCAAATTGTATTGTTACGCCTGAAGAGACGTTAACTTTTAGAACAATACATATGCATCATCTATTGAATAATGGTATTATGTTGGCGATGATAAAATAGAAAACCAGTACCTCTTTTTCTACCGTCATCAAACATTAGAACATATTCTGTCTGAATTTTTCATTCTAAAAGTTCTTATTACTCATACTGAAATTTAATCATTGAGATTTTTTTCTGATGTGTCATATGTAATGTGATATGAAGCTTCGAATCAACATATGCATGTAAGCCATTGTATTATTCTCTGCATGGATGTTGCATGGCAGAAAGGAAATAGATGACAGTGAAATGCAACATATCTCTAACGATATTGTTTTAAACTTTCATCTCTTCAGTAATATAGATTTCTACAGTATAATTTTCGCATCAGTAATCTCATTTGAACTTACGAAGTAGTTGGACCGGATTCAAAACGCCAGTGGCAGTTTGCAAAGCGCCAGACAGAACACCTTGTACTGTGTGGTGGACATCGGTCAGAGTGGACACAAGTTCTCCCACCAGACCGGTGGCAGTCCCGGTCAGGGCTTGGCCAAGGCTACCGAGCAGCTGTAAATAGTGTCGTAAAAACATTACCGACGAAGTGTAGCATATTGTGGTACATATATGGTAAGCCACTTTTGTGGTGCCAATATAGAGCTCTTTTATTCCCTTTTGACTTTTATCTGTGTGACAAAATGTACAGTCTTTATATGAGATTATTTCTTCTGGTATAGTTCCAGTACAGAAACTTGACAGAAGGCGAATACATACTTTGTTATAGTTTTGATATATTCCGAAGAATGGGCGACACTTAGCCCATATACGAAGGTACACAGTAAATGCAGTTAATTTATTCTGTGGGAATAACCTTGTACGTTTGTTTAATTTTGATTATTCTATCCAATTATTACTGACCTGTTGTACGTGCTGTACATGCGGCAGGAATTGTTCAGTCAACTGTGAAGCAGTTTGTGTAAGACTTCCCAGCAGGCCATCAAGAAGTCCACGCCTTCTGTTGAGGAGAGCTTTCTCAACAAACTTGACTAGGTCTGCAGGAAGGCTTTCCAAGATGGCCGTCATCTGGTGGCTATGTGAGGCTTGTAGAAACAGAAAGAGATATCAGCTATAACCATCATTCATTACTGTAAGAGAATATTTCCTATTTAATAAAAAAACAATTGATACGTAATGTGCAACATCGAATTGCACGCTCGCATACACACACAGAGGCAGAGGGGGAAAGTGATGCAGAGGGGGGAAGTGATGCATACAATTTTAGTATAATTTTTAATAGAGTGGAATGTTGTGTACCTAATAGACTTTTTGTGCTTATAGAAGATAACATTTTTGAATGAAGACAAAGTATTATTGTAATACTAAGCACGTAAGAATAGCAATTATAGGATATTATGGTCGAACATTGACTAAGCGGATTATTAGACATGGTAGTGGGAGGTTTGTTGATTTTGTGCTTGTATACATCCACTGATTTAACATCTTTTGCCCAAACCTTTTGTCTTCTCTATCATAATATACAGCAGCAGGAGTAACCACGTTCCTTATGTTTATAATATCAATATTTAGTAGAACTTATGTTAGCACCCTTATTTCAATCCGATTGCTTCCAACAGGTATTTAAATACTGTGCCACCAGGTCATTTGCGATCTTTGCGACAGCTTCTATACTTCAACAATATGCGTATCACAGACCTTGAATCTCATTTCAATATACAATCGCACTTCGTACACTTACAGAAAATAACGGTGATATTATACGCTTCATTTAACGTTTGGCCTTCTCATCTATAAGATGTTGTTTGCAGTCAGTATAGCGTTATAAACACATATTCATCAACAACACAAGTCATTAGCAGATATTAAAGATATGGCGGAAAGGAGTTTTATTTCGATTAAAATAGCGAATGCCTTGGACCGTCGATATAGAAACGCTACTTACAGACAATTTGTTGGACCTTTTGTTTGAGTTGCTCATGTGACAAAAACAGGGATTCGAAAGCCAGGGTCTGCAGCTCACGTACGGCAGCAGCATATTCCCCGTGCAGTTTGTCCTTTAGGTCAGTGGCAAACAAATTCAGGACATCTTTCGCTTTCTGTTCAACGACAGCACTATGCAAAAGGAATAATTGTCATCTATTAGCTTTTCCCCACATTAAAGTTCGAGTTTCTTCAACATACCCTTTATGACTCTCGAATCACATATGTGACACATTCCTGATTCAAAATGTAAAATGTACCAGAAAACTGAGAAAATTAGAAATTTCTCTGAATGTAATCTATAATTTACTTGTTTATTGTATATATTGTTGAAAATGTATTGGATATGAAAAAAAAATATGTTTAAGAGCTGTTCCAACAGTTTGACAGTTACGATTGACTGATCAATTTAGGTCAATAGAGTTGAGAAACCAAATGACAAATCGTTCGAATTGAGATACAGTACTCCCCCCACCCATCTTAATTCACAGGGAGGATCATCTTATACACACAAAGTCCCTTTGCCACAAAATAAAAAATTAAAACGACCCGTCGTTAAAGCTCATGAGTAGTACTTTTCAAACACAGAGTCACAAACGTTTACAAATATAGAGAGAACAACACCAAATACAACATGTTTGAGAAAATCTATTTGTATACGTCGTATTTTGGCGGAAATCGAAACGCCGCATAACCAATTGTGGAATGACACGTGCATTAATGAAACGTTTGACTTGTAATACCAGGAACACACATATCGCCAGAACAGAAATGATCACGTCCTAATCATTAGCATAGCCCATGCGATAAAATAAAAGTATTTTATGTTGACACTTACCAAATGTACATTGGTGTTAATCTTTAAGGACTTATTGAAAATGTCATGAAAAATAGTGAAAATGTTGAAATTATAAGGATTTGAGCCTGTATATGATATATATATATATATATATATATATATATATATATATATATATATATATATATATATATATAATAGATAGATAGATAGATAGATAGATAGATAGATAGATAGATAGATAGATAGATAGATAGTGGCATTCTGATTGGTGATGGACATTAGATCTGAAAATAAAACATGCTGCCAGCGCGCCTGTAATCACTTGATGCTCACACCTTTGCCAGCGATATTATTGGTCTGCAGTCCATAGCTATAGGAACGTGATAGGCAATATAAACCATAACGCTGTGGACCGTTGGAAAATTCTTTAGTAAATCGTTGGGAGAAACTGACCATAAATATATCCAAGAAATGGCTAAATGGACTTACAGTCCACTCACCTAAACAAATGCATTTCTTTAATTGGAAGTGGTGGGTTTATTTCTTCCCTTGGGTAGGCAACCCATTAATCTTACCTATCAAATACAATTTATTTGTCTCTTTGACAATATTCCTGAAGCTGCCAATACATCAGCTCCATTTATTGGATACAAAAATCTTTAATAATCCCGTCTCCTTTGATTAAGTTAGATCTCGAGTTATTCTGCACACACTCACGTACACAGATGCACACACAGAAACAACCCATTCTATATACGCCTCAGACATGTAAGTTTTAAAGTCATTTCTTAATAAAGAATGATCAAATTTCCCCCATAATGTCACGCACAATTTTTTTTTTACAATGTAAAGTATGATATTTCAAAAGTTGAACTGAAGTTACAGATTCATACTGCATTCAACTCTATGTAGCATATCACGCATGGACACAATATATATCTATACAAATTTCCTGTTTACTGCATATACCAATAGACCGATCTAAGATACATACATACAAATCAATCAAAGCCAATCAATCTATCTATCTGTTTTGATAGATTCAAATTTACTCAATGGTACCTCATAGCTCTCTTCGATCCGGAGCTTGTTGTTGCAGATGGATGCAGCAAGTTATGAGCAAGTGCTGAAATAAGAGTGATGTAAAGATGAACATAAGAGAAATCTCGTTATAAGAAGGAAGTAAGATGAATAAATAATTATTCATGCGAAGAGGAAAATATGCTTAGATGACTCCGTAAATCAAATACTTCATATTTGCTGAGACTCCTGGTTGTGTGCACAAGTTGTTTAATAAAAACAAATATACAGGAGTTATCTTAGATGCTGGTCGACAATGTATGCACAATTACACAGGAGTTATCGTAGATGCTGGTGGTAATTTATGAACAATTACAGAAGAGGTATCTTTGATAATAGTGGACAATGTATGCACAAGTTATGAACGTTCAACAAATCACTTCATAAATATTTCAATTACTGTAAAAACAACTGAGCACATTATAAAACTATTTCCAATATTAAACACGTCATGTCGATTTATTCTCCTTTTTACAAAACACGATTTGTAAAAATCAAATAAGATTATATGATAGAGAATTCTTAATATTTTGTTTAAAAAAACATACAAAGTAAAAAAAACGTCCTTCATGAAATCATGTGTGTGTGTGTGTGTGTTTGTGTGTGTGTGTGTGTGTGTGTGTGTGTGTGTGTGTGTGTGTGTGTGTGTGATTACTAACTTCAGTGAAGTATTGCATCTTTAAATGGTAAGGCAAAACATGAGCAAAACAATCATAAATTACTACCTCTTTCCCCAATCCACTACACAACACACAACTTAGAGGTTACCTGCTATTTTTCTGATATGATATTTAAGTGTTGCATAGTCATGACAAATGCATCTCTTGCTTATTTACAATGTTAAGACTTTCTCAAATACTTCAGTGATCGACTCAGATAAGTCAAGTCAAGTCAAGACTCAGATAAGTCAAGTCATATGCCAAAGATTTTACTTTTTATCATACGATTATTCCTTATTATTTTCGGAGCCGCGGTGGCTCAGTAGTTAGCGTGCCGGGCTCACGACCGATAGAATGCGGGTTCAAATCCTACCATAGGATCAGCCTGGGTCATCTTCCGTGGTGTGTTCATTGGCAAGGCACTTTACTCCAATTGCCTCGACACTAAATAACCTACTTGTGTTGCCGTACCGTAAAGCATCAAACCAATTAAAATCACTATTATTTTCATTACCGTACCAAACCGTTCCTTTCACGAGAATTATATTTGGCCAAAGTTATATCTGGTACACTGTAAAAATCAAATACTTGTGGACATAAAACCATTGGGCAAAACATACTATACAAGGTAGATAGATATTGATGTTCAAAACATTAATAGAACGCTGTTTCTGTGTTGTCTCTCGAGGAACACAGTCACACACATCTCATTTTCTATGTTATGTAATTTGTGTAAGATCATAATGTTAGGTAAGTTACAATGCTCTGCATCTGTAATGTACAATGTCAAGATGACCTCATTTTAACAATATCAGGAACGAGATTACGTACACTGAAACATGAGTATTTTAGTTTATGTTGGTTTTAAAGGAACTTTTAACACATTATTGGATATGTCATGCCAAAAACATGGGACTTAAGTGCCTTTCCCAAGGACACAATAGCGCAGCCGACCTGGGCTGGCCCAGGTGGGTATCAAATCCGCGACCCTTGGATTACGACGTTCTACCAACTGAGCTACCGAAGAAAGAAATCAAATTTCTAAAGGAATTTTGTGTCAACGTTTTGAATTTAATTTTAAACAACGATCAATCGTCGGCTTGATATGACATTTAGAACATTTTTAACTTATGCAGAAACAATTGCTTGTGTACACATGAACAAATCTGGAATGTAATTATAATCTGCTAACTTTCCCTTGAATGGCCACAAAATCAGTTCCTCCTAATTCTGAATGTCTCGAAAATTATGACCACTGTTTTTTACTACTGTATAATGTTCCAGAATTGTTAAGGGTGTTGTTACAATGTTTGCCCTATACAAACAAGGAATTTAGGAGAATTACCACACTGGTGCTACTCAAAAGAATTAGCAGCACAAGGACAACGTGTGATTAGCTGCTACCCAAGGTTAGATTGTCGTGACGTCGATGAGATTGTACTGTTGGACCTAGAAATTGCACTTGTTCAACCACATATAGCACATGGTTACTATTATTAGACTGCGTAATCCCTGCTATTGGCGGCCGCTGGCGTACAGATACTCAGTTGTACCAGATGCTGATCAAAATGATGATAATAAAAACACAATTAAAAAATTGGAACATCTATATGCTTGCGCGTGTATATAAAATTCAATTCAAAAAAGTCGGCTTGAAAATGTTTAGAATTGTCTCGTGCTTTCCACATGTTTTTAAGCTTATGGAAAGCCAAGGTACATGAAACAGACAATACAATTTCTCTATGAGGGCAATTAGCGTTCCTTTCCTAGATAACGTACAGAGCATATGCACTAATGTAACCGAAATAGTCCTACTTAAGGTGAAAACAACTGAGCCAACTTACAGAGGGCCCCAGAAGTCAACAGTTGCGCCCCTCCTCCAAGAGCCTGGGTCAAAAGGTCGCTTCCAGTGGTCAAGGCAGTAGCTCCAAGCTGCTGGAAGGTTGCTCCAAATGTTTGTCCGAGTTGCTGAAGCTGAGCGGTCAATTTATTTAAAAGGTCTGTAAATACGTTAGCCTCTGTCCCGGTAGAGGCCAGGGCAATCAACACTGCTAATGCCAGAAACCTCATCCTAGAATTGAAAAGTACGTATCATGCTGAACTATTATATGTATGTATATCTATATATATATATATATATATATATATATATATATATATATATATATATATATATATATATATATGGATGCAATGAAAAAATTGAGAAACATTAAGCTGTGTTGAAGGAGATTAACTAATCAAACGTTGCAAATAAAATGACAAGATTATTTGGATCCGTTATGTGCGTTATAAACGTCTGTGAGATATGAAAGAAGAAAACAAAAGAGACACATTGATAGTTGATCCACTGAGAGTTTCTAAACGTATTATCTTACATCAACAGAAACTGATAGATCCCAATAAATTTTTCATATAACACCGGTATTCGTTTGCTTAAAAGTTTAAAGAAAAGTAATTATTTGCGGGGGAAAAGAATTGATTTACCAAACTAATAATCACATGATAAACGTTATAACTTCAAATGTCAAGGACATTTGCAGGAATTGAATGTTCAATGATTTTTTTTATATTAACATTTAATTTGAAATTTTGAAAAAACAATTATGAACATGAAATGAAATGTATAGATACGAAAGTAGTTTTCTATTTCCAAAATGATTCTTATTTAAAATCAGAAAGGCTATTATTTCGCGTGGTGGTCAAGTAACGCAAAATCATAATTCGATTTGGCATTAGGTTTCCTACCTGTTCGGTCAATCAAAGGAGGAAGAGTGTGCGCCACTCAGTGGAGAAAAGAGTCTATAAGTACTCTTCCTGACTGACCCTATTTATGATAAGAAAGCCAGTAGAGGCATGTCTTGCAGGTTTGGAAATGCAACATCTGTTTTCCGTGCAGAAACTTCTCAGTTTCGAGGTGATATTATTCTATAATGACATGTATGGTAAAATCATGATTCAGTATTGTGTGCTTAAGGGTACTGCTTTGGGAAAAGGACAAGATCACATTTTTCGACAACGCGACGTAGTTTGTTTGTTTATTCTGTTGATAATTCGTTCAACTCAAAGAAAAGTGGGTTTTGCAAAATAACTTTTGTTTTAGAGCAAGTTCCTTGCACTCATGGTAAGAAAGATATCCATGGATTTAGTCTCTAAGAATCAAAGATCACGGTGATTGCAATACTGATGTAAATACTGACGTTGTAAGTATTTTAATGCCGAAAACTGATGCTCAATCTGAAATAAATTTGACATATGATATATGAAGAAGCTAAAGTAAACGAGAATTATGTAAACAAGAATTATGAAGATGAACGCAACGCTAACAAGATCGAGGAAGCAGACATTATGTTTGAAGACACCAATAACACAATTTATAGCTTTTCTCTTGAAACAAATAAATAAGCGTTAATAATTATGTTTATGTCTGGAGAAACTACTATAATTTAAGGAGCATACAAACTTGCTTTGCTCTCTATGTCAATTTTTATTTTAGAAAAGTGTCTTTTCTATACCATTGATTATAATAGCAAACAGCAAACCTTTTATTGCAGTACAAATATAAAGAACATAGTGCATATCACATAAATAATTTGTACAACTGATTTTAAACGCCAGTTTAATACATTGCCTATGATACCAGACAATACTGATGTTCCTTTTGTTAGCTAACTCAAACATATTAGTTGCTATATTCATCAAACCTTCAATATTTTGAAGAACATGCCTATAGTACTCTCACCGTCATCGCGTCCACAACTACATCGCCACCACTAAGTTGTTTAGTCCCTCCTGATAAACGTCTTACACAATTTGCTATTGGTTAAGCAAGAGTAGCTGTAATCATAGATGTATCTGCAAAAATTGTAGCAATTTGTATATCTTTGTTCTTACCTAATTGTAACATTTCCATAACTTTTGAATAAATTTTGTCAATATTTTTATTTTCTAAATCTGTTAAATGCCAAACTATTTGAGCCATATTACATTCATAAGATTGTAATATTTACTTCATTTTAGCCTTGTTCTTTTCATCTTTTACTTCTCTGTTACTGGTTAAAATTTCACAATCTGTCTGTCGTGTATTCTCTTTCTTCTTGTGGAGAACATAATCTGTTAAAATGTTTTCCATCATAATGTCCTCTTTTTGAAGTTAGTTTTAATTTATCGATTTCTGTTTCAAAATTAATATTATTAAATCATCATGTAATTCTCTTGTATCATTTTAAAGCCTCTTCTAAATCTATTTTAACATATACTTTTATTGATTGCCTGTTTGTAACTGTTGGCTCTAGATGATGTTTTTCCCTTTAATGTAGGACACACGTCATCTTCAGATGTAGGATTAAAAACTCTTGTTTTTTTCTGCTTCAGATTTTGTTTGATATTTGTTTTTTCCCATTTATTTCCTTCCATTTCACAACGTAATGACCTTAGGAAATCACTTCGGTCTTTTTGTGCAGCTATAGAGTTAGGAGAAGACATACTTTGTGATTGATCCTTTTTAGAAATTTACAATATAGTATTCTACCTTTATGAATACGTGAGTTTTAATTAGTTTATATTGAACTTCGTCTGTGTTTAATCCATGCTTACTATGTTCTTTATATTCATCAAATAAAACCTCTTTGACAGGATTTGTAATTGTAAAGCCTGACGTTAAAAGATTAGGTATATCTAACATGGTTCGATATTTTCAAGTGTTTGAGCGTATTCTTAATCATCTCTATCATCTTTATTATGTTTATCGTAAAGGTCATCATCAATATCCTAAAATTCCATTTTACTAGCGTTTGCCATTTTATCGCTACTTAAACTGAAAAAGAACTGGATTTGTAAATAGCGGTGATGATAGATATCAAGCTAGAGTTCAAGATTAAGAATATAAACAGGAATTAAACATAATATAGCAAACGGAACATACAAGGAAATAATTGGAAAGACTTTACCAGAAAAGGACTTGAAATGAAATTGATGGAAGACAAATAAATAAAAAACATACGAAATTTATTTAAGTGTTAGATCAGCAAAAATACCAGTCATTGTTAGATGTAATAATATTTGGAGCAACATATCTCAATAGTAAATTTCGTCCATTAGTGACTTAAATGATTTACAGATAGAGTTGAATGAAGATTATACAAAAACCGGTGGAACAAGATATTTTACAGGGCTTGTATTATTTAGATTAGGATTACCTCTATCTGCATTAAGTGCAAGTTTAATAACATTTTAACATATTAATTTTGGAACAAGAACGAATAAGGGAGAGCTAAGCAAATACATTATGTTGAGCATATCGAACGAGTTCTGGAACAATTTAATGAAATTATTTCAAAATAAATAAGACTGGACAGTACTTCGTAATGTGCACTGTATCATATATAATATACAGTAGTTTATCTCAACTATTTAGTTAAATTTTTTGTATTAAGAGATATGCAAAAGAAAAAAAAAATTCGTAAACCAGCGATTAGAAAAGTAGAATCTTATTAAGTTAGTTTTTGAAAATGAGTTCAAGTTGAAATTAAAGTTAGATAAAGATCTAGATAAATAATTTACAGATAGTCTTGACATATTTGCCTTTAAATAATATTTTTTATTATTTACTAATTTCCTGCACATTAAATGGAAGGCAATATAAATGAAGATGAAGAAGTTTCTAAGGAAAACGAGAGAGAGAGAGAGAGAGAGAGAGAGAGAGAGAGAGAGAGAGAGAGAGAGAGAGTAGAGTGAACACAATGAACACAAGTTCACAAGTTACAAAGGGAACTTCACAAAATGTGAACGAGCCATGTAGAGTTGAACTTGGAGAGCAACTTGGAAAACGTTCAAAAGAATTTTTAAAAGCAATAGCAGAAACGATAACAAACGGCACGAAAAAAAATACTCCCCCTAAAAATTCCAAAAACAAACAATAAAATAAAACAAAACAAAATAAAAAAAGCAAATGAACAACAAGAAACAAAACAAAACAAAACAAAACCCCCAACCCCCACCCACACCCCCCAAAAAAACAACACTCCCAAAAAACCCACAAAAATGTAGATATTACTTGATAGGTGGGATAATTGTTGTCATGAAATATTTCTCAAATTAGTACTTGTATGATATTATTAGATGGAAAAGTTTTCTTACATAGTAACAGATACTAATAGTAGATACTTCATGCATATTTACATACAATTTTAAAAGTATGATATCGAAATATATTTTAAAAGTCCATTTTATGTCAGAAATGATAAAATAATAATTTCATTACAGACAATAGATTTTTAATTGGATATTACTATTTAAAATGATAAAGAAACAACATAATATAATACATTAACGATAAGAGTGAAACAAAACTTATTAATTCAAGATGGATTCTATTATCTTGAAATGTATATAAAAACAGTTAAGTAGGGAAAGGATACTAATAACGACAATGAAGAAAGTATTGCTACTGAGTGTTAGAAATGCAATTCAAACATATTAGTAATTTCTAGCAATTCGTACACAGCGTGCATAACAAGCTGCAACTAGAAATTACTATGATTTAATAGCCAAAGATCTTTACAGACCACTATTGATTCTGATACAATCTGCAGATTTTTGAAAACTAAAAAGGTATACATTTTCCTTGACCAAATCGACAGTATCAAACATTACTTCAATTACACTTGCAATTCTTCTCTAAAGTCTTTATCTATTAAAATGTTCGTATCGGTGGTGTTATTTCATAAAATGTTGATGGAAATTAAAAGCAATTATACAGAGCTATAATAAATAAATTCAAGATCAGTATTAGAGATGCAGGCTTGAAAGTAACAGATTGTCACAGAATGACTGTAACCTATTGTTTACACGTTAATGAAATGGATGGAGAAATATCATTAAGAGATCTTAGTGATTGAAGAAGGAGAAATTAATCAGTTGAAGAGAAGAGAAGCCAACATCTTGATTGATCAATAAATGGAGAACAAAACTTAAACAACAACCGTGTTACAAATTTAGGCGATCCTGTAAAATTAACTGATGAAGCTAATAGTATATTTGTACAAATACATGTTGATTCTCAAGTACGTAAGACTTTAGATATAAAAACACAGAGAGAACATCTAGACGGTAGATTAACTACTACTGATCTGTATATAAAAGAAAGTGTTAATAAATTTCAAGAGTTCCAACAACAGATTGACTAGAACCAGATAAATAATAAAGATGCACACGAGTTAATTAGACAGAAATATAATATCATTATCATTATAAAAGAACAATGGAGACTGTAAATGAAATAGATATTCAACAATGCTAACAACCTATTGAACACAGATAATCTCAGAGTCAGATGCATTAGAAAGCGACGTGGAAACAGTAAATAAATCTCGTGGAGACTAGACTCACGGTTAAAAACATTAAAGACAGACTTAAGTAATGAAATAAATCAAACCGAATAAAAGGTTAAAATCTTGGTAATTTTAAAAAGCGATAAATTGGAAGATATTATAGCTTCTGAAACTAATACTTTATCGCAGTTGTAATAAAAGACTGTCTTTGCAGACGTAACTATTATATAGATGACACACAAAAACAACAAGAGCAAAAAAAACAACAACACAAATATGAGTGAAACTGTGATTTATATTAGGAGAACTACCCATGATTTATCTATTTGTGACTTTAGTGATAAAACAAAATTGATAAATGATCAGACTTTGCCAACTTTGGAAATAAACTTACTGCTGAAATGGAAACATAAAAAACAAATACCAAATAAATACATTGATTGACAGATTCTTAATAATATAGGTGTTGTACTTGGAAGTATTTATTATCAAGATAGAATGGTGAAACGAATAAGAAAACATTTTAATTATATTCAACAAAAGTTAACAAAAAGAAACAAAAACAAATAATACCCAAGTAGATACAAAGACTTTAGTATTAAGTGAAAGAATTAATACAGATAAAAAACAAACAGAAGAAGTGACAGAGACATTTAAAACTGAATTAAAAATGGACTAAGGAGTATTGCAATAAATAACACAATTTTAGACATTCAAAACATGTCAGTGAGAAGCGAGATTTGAAGCTCACTTATTAAAACAATTTCTTAATAAATTCGACAAGGAACTAATACTCGGTTGCATATAACTTTATGATTTTCGAAATACAACACAGATTGCTGCTACAGTTGCTTCAGTATATTCTTTTTACTAGATATAAAAATGTGATTCAACAAAAATAGTTTGTTGGGGTTATTGTCTGATCAAGCAACTACCCCGACAATAGTTAATATTTTTGGATTCAAATATGTTCCATCACGTTTTACTTAATACAAAATAGAAACAATAATAAGCAATTTACAGTTTTATGTCATCAAACTTTAATATGTCAGGTTTATTTGCATTTTTTTTTAAACTTAAACATTGATTAGCAAACTGATCTTAAAATTTATATCGTATTCCCGGTGGGTGATAAAATTCATTATTACTCGCTAAATATCAATAGTAAACCTGAAAATGAAGTAACTAAATTAAATTATCCAAGAATAAACTACAAATATCATTTTACCTTCAAGAAAACAATATTTTACATTTTTTTAAATGACAAGAGTTGCTGATATTAAAGTATTATTTAATTCTCCTGTGATATAGGTGACAGTATCAATTTTTTTACCTTTAAATGACAACAACAGCAGTTATTGCGGTAATTGTTAACTCCTTAGCTTCACAGGAAGGAAGTTTCTAGTTCATTTATTTGATCCAACTGCTGCAAATGATTAATGAGTAAGGCGTGCTAATTTTATCAGGGAATTGCAAAATAAAACTAAGGACTTTATTGAAATTAGAGCAAACCACTAGCTTATCTGAATTAAGTATTAAAAAACAAAGTCTGGTTATACAGAACTTAAATTATTCGTATGAGGATTTTTCTCCCTATTATTTTACTCGTCTTCAAGATATTTTATATATTCATTGGCAACCTAAACTTTATTACTTGTATCAAAAGCATATGACTTATGAATGCTTTATTTATTGCAACTGTACTGGGAGCTCGTGTTTATATTGGGTATAAATATCTGTGAGCAAAACAAATAAGTTCTGATCAGTGATCGATTATGTCGCTAAATAAATGGCAACATACACAAAATATATAAATCCTCACAAATAAGAAAGAAAAAAGCAATAATAAAAAAAACAGAAAGTGTAAGACATCTTAAACCAACCCACCAATAGTATTGCATACAGTGCGACTGGTATTATTCCCAAACAACATGTGCAGGTGGTAATATCTATATAAGTACCTACTATTATTGTTCTAACTTGTATTTTTTTGTTTTATTTCGTTTTATATGAAGGTCAAAGAAGATGCGATCAATTCAGTTGTAAATAATTTAAGAAGAATTTTGTTAGAGATATCACAATTTCTTACGACGGTGGTGCTATTTTAAAGTTATATGATTACAATATTTTAATGATATTTAAAGATTTGTGGTTACCAACGTCTGCGAGAACAAATAAAATAGAGCAGGCTATTAGGAATAAAAAAGTAAGAAAGTGAAGACCAAGAATGGCTACAGCACATAACACTGGTACTGAGGTTGTTCAGTTTATCGTATATGGTACGCATTTTAGAATACCACTTGATTTCCAGATACTAACAGCTTATTGTTCATTGTATCCATTGGTCCTTCCTCAGGACTTAAGATTACGATTGCATTAAAGAAAGCATCTGAAGCGATAGATGGTGCTAACCGGGATTATGAACTGGACAATATTTGTGTTCAGTGGGATACAATTACTTCTCTATCTAATGGCTAACTCTATTATTGGAAGGTATAACACTATACTTCTTTTCTTTTATGACTGCAATACAAGAGAGAGAGAATGATTGATGTAGTTGATGTTACAACGTTAACAAATGTCATACTTGATTCACGAGAAATGAGTTTGAAAGGAGTATTGATACCAGGTATAAAAAATATATACCGCCCCCCCCCCCAGAGACTGATGATAAAAAGTATTTTAATTTGATTATTATAGAAGGATTACCAAACATGTTTTGTTCAAAAGGCTATAAAACGAAGAAAAGAAATATTTCTTTAGTGAAAAAGAAAAGAACGCGAAGATTATAAAAATCATTGTTAATCAGATTTATGCAAATCACCATTGTTTATGGGTGGATATAAGAAGCATGCATGATAATAGATTGTATTGAATATACATGCAGATAGACAGAAAAGAAAGACTAGCCGCATACAAGTTGTATATTTATTTTGTTTCTGAGGTACAGATATATATTTAGGGTAACTAGATAAAAGCTCCAATGTTCTAGTTTATATTTTGAATTGTACAATATTAATAAATTGATAAAATATCTGCTAGCGAATGGGTTTCAAGCACGATATTCAAAGAGTTTGTAATATACAATACAAATGGATTGGTTGAAGATTAATGTATAGTCTGTGGAGAAGAAAATAATCAGAAAGGAAACGAAAGTAGTATTACTGGAAATTGACATATTTAAAATCAAAGTGTTGAAGGGGAAGAAGAAAAAAGCATTGATCAAAGCTCGTATAACATAGTTGTAGAATTATTAAAACTATTAGCTAATTTTATACAGATAAGATTCAGCATTCAAGCGGAACAAACCTAAAGCTATACACTATTCAGTCCTTTAAACAAATATTCTCACTTTAATATCTAGATTGAGTTTAACTTAAAATAAAAACCATCAAAAATTTAATCACTACCAATGTATCTGAAACGAATTTCCTATATAATAAAATTGAGAACACTAGGACTAAATTTAATTTATTAAGCAGAGCTTTTTTTTTAGATGTATTTGATAAACGGATTGAGAGTTTACTCATAAATAAATAATGTCCTTACAAGATCCTTATAATATAATAATATGTGGTTTAACCTTTTGAAGAAGGACAAAGTATGCACTAAATTTAATAGAAGCTGAATATAAAGTATTTTTTTTAATTATTTGTCCAAGATTTATTTGCAGCAACACTTTTAATAGAATATGGTTAGACAAAGAAAATTATGTAATGATAATTGATACTTGTATATATTAGACAGCGTTCTTTATCATAAGGTGAAAGGACATCTTTATATATAGCTATATCATTTAGTTGATGATGATAAGATATTGTTTAATTGTTCTCTTGTATATTTTTGTTTTTATTAAAATAACAATTCTTATACATTTCACACTTTCAAATTATTTTTACTCACATGTTTTTAATAGTTTATTTTCTTATACATCGTTTCTAAAGGAATAATGTTTACTTTTAATCCAAAATATGCCCTTCATTGGTATTATATTTAATTAATTCATCTTTGAAAAGTCATAGTTGCTTTTACTTTTGTTTTACCTGTGGGACGATAAACATGTTATCTTTTATTGTAGTCGCTTGAAAATACTGAATATTTTTCTTCACATCACCATTAAGTTTATCAGTTCCTTCACGAATATGCAAAGAATCAATATGAGTCATTAATTGTTTCATATCATCACCATAAATGTTTTAGCTAAATGTAATAAAAGTCATATATGTACAATTTACTTATCTCTGATACTGTAAAGTTACTGTAAATTGGTTATATTACTTTACTTTTCATGCTTACTAAATCCATATCTCCATCTATTATAGTTCTTCTTTCAAAAAGATATCATTTTGTAGCCTAAAATAGTTTCTTCATCCGTACATATTCTGACTTTAGTTCTCTTTCTAAGAGTTTCCATTTCTTTTCCATAAGCTGTATTATTCATGTTAAAAACGAAATTTTTAAAAAATATTTTGTACTTTGTCTTAATTTAGTATTAAATTCAATATGTGATTTTAAACATGGTTTTTTAATCCAAAATTATCACTCAACAAAGCTTTTGTTCAGTTTTATGCCTAACGGGATATACAATAGATAGTAAATAACAGTTTTATGCCTAATGGAATATACAATAGTGAATAACAGTGTTATGCCTAATGGTATATACAATAGTGAATAACAGTTTTATGCCTAATGGGATATACAATAGTGAATAACTGATTTGTGCCTAATGGGATATACAATAGTGAATAACATGTTTTTCTTATTTTTGAGTCAAATTAGATTTGTTTATTTTCTTTTCATCTATTAGTTTCTTTTGTAATGGTGATAATTCAGACAAACTGTTCTTTCAGGTGCTAATGAATAATCCTTAAAATAATCACGAAATTTGTTCTAAATTAACTTTTAACATTCCACCAGGTTTATTATCATCTATTCAGTGTATTATATTTTCCTCAAATACTTTCATCTGCTTTTTATCGGCACATCTAAATCGTTTAAACAAGCACGGTTGGCACGTAGCGAAGAACATGTAGATTATTTTGATTAAAAATATATTACAAGATTTTGGAAGTGAATTGTTGTATTATCAATAATTTGGTATTCTTTGTTCGGTTCTCTCACTAAAATAAACCTTTGCATATTATTTTTAAAACGTACATATTCAACCTCTTGTCTCTGATTCAATCATTAGAAACATGTTGTAATTTGTTCCAAGCTATAATTCTATACGAGTTATTTTTGAACTAGCAGCACATGCTACTCCAGGAGAATTACAATAGTGTGTATAATCTAATGTGTTGTTGCTGTTTAAAACACACAGGTCTAAATTCTTCACGCAACATTAGTGTATCATTTTTACTGTAGTAATTGTGAACATCTCTGAAAGTTTTAAATTGAAATCATAAAATCTTTAAAGTATTCGTTATATATATATATGACTTCATGCTATCCTCACCTTGAACTTGCTTGCTTCGCTCTCTGGTTCCAAAATTATTTTTGTTTCTATGAATGTATCTTCGTTTAGATTTCTTGCAAGATCGTCTAAAAATTGTCTCCCTTTTGTCAGACTCGCTCGTTTTCACAAACGCTAATTTATCTTAAGAACATGTTCTCTTTGCTCTCTATTTCTGTTTCTTCTTTCTCGCTGTCGTCAACCATTTCACATACATTTACTAATATATTAAATTCATCTTCAAAATTATCAATATATCTTACCTTAATTTGCGTAAATGGATAATTAGATGTTTTATAATTCGACTATTGTCTTCTTGTAATGTTATAATTTTGCACCTTAATGTGCTAGGGGCACACCGGTTGTCACGACTGATTAAGTATTAAAATAGTCAGCTTATAAGATAAAATTGAGTTTATATAGGACTTTTAGTCTAATATCATGTCTATGCTTTTGTAGTGCTGTTTTTATCTCTTCAATCTTGTATACATTTTTCTATGAAAATTATTTCTGAATTAAATAATTTCATTCATTCATAACGCATTTGCTATATTATTGTGAACACTGATGCGGGCGTTTTAGCTTTAACCCAATCTGATAAACATATACACTAATCAGCTCTTGAAGGTCTATATCTATCAACGTACGGTGTTAAACAGAAATTCTAATGAAGACCAAATATGTAGCTCTACTTCTTTCATGTATAAATTGCGAGTAATATATAAAACAGCCATTGAATAACACCATCCGTTTGATTTATGTTTACTATGTTAATATTTCCAGTTCTATGAGTGTTATCATTTCTACTTATATTGGCCTTAAAAATGGTTCAACATCATCAATATATATATATATATATATATATATATATATATATATATATATATATATATATATATATATATGTATATATGTATGTATATATATATATATATATATATATATATATATATATATATATATATATATCCTAATTACGTTCTCCTCTAAATTTATATTTGCTTACATGTTTTCTAAAAGAATATGCTACTCCTTTGTGCTACAAATTGTCTTTTGTTTTTACGAATAATTGCATTAAAGTCACGTTTTGTAGGAAGATTAATTAAAGGGGTAATACTTTACGTTTTTCCGATTTTGGAATTTTACTATGTACAAGTGAGAATATTTACTGCAAACGTATATTTTTTTTCAATAAAAGTTTCCAAAATATTTCCGAATTTTTTTCAGTACAACCTTTTCATTCATGTTTTGTTTCTAAAATTGATATTTTCTGATGGCTTCCAACTTTTAAAAGAATCATCAAATCCTTTACCTTCAACTGAACAATATTGTTTACGATTGATAATTTTACCATAAAAAAATTTCAATCTTATATATACCGTCCGGTTTAATGCAAAGAACTCTGCTTTAATTTCTTCAGCATCTAAATCCTCTAATTTATACACAATAGGGTAGCCTAAGATTTCCTTATTAATCTCAAACACCTCTTTTTTAAAAGGTGAAAGATATCTTTAGTCTTAAAACTGCATTTATATCTCAGAATCCTGACACTTTCTCCAAGTTGTTATTTAGGAGTTCCAAATGTATCAGCTGTTAAATATAAACAAATACTTAAAATAAAAATCCATAATTTTAATGTTTTCCTTTTCATTGCTTCAACTGGTGCCATATCTATAGATCAACGATAAGTATCGTTATAATCGTTAATGACGGTTTGTTAAATATCCATCCATAATCTATTTTTTTAGGTAAAATATTTCACATTCAAGTTTTTAGTGCTGTATTAAATCTCTCTGCCACTATTGCTTTTTTTTCTCTGAAAATGTTGGAAAGTATTCAACATTTTTCTTCTAAATAAAGTATTTTGCATCCTTTTTATATAATGTATTCCCTCAACAAATCGTAATTTATACGATTGTCTTTCCCTTAATAATTTGTTTAATGGCATTTCGTACTTCTCCTGTCTTTGTTTTTAATTACAGCCCATGCATATCTGTTAAGTGAAAAGAATATCTATTTGTTTCTTTAAATAAACTTTAATGTCACCAATATCTGCTTGCCATTGATCATCAATGTGTAAGGTACACCTTTCTAAATGGACATTTATTTTTCCCTGTTTTTGTTGTGTGTTTGTATCCTTGTATGTTAGCCTTGACTTCAATTCATATTAATTTATCGCTTTTATCATTTTTATTTAACTCTGTACTTGTTTGATATTTTTCTATGCAATTGGACTTTTTGGTCATAATACAGAAATCTTAAACAACTCTTTACCTAGTGAATTTCAATTTAATTAAAAATATTGTTATGTAAAGAAAATGAATGGTGAGGAAAACAAACAAGTTCTTGCGCTGAAATGACAAATATTTGACGAACACGTTTGTATATTCATTGACTTCTGTGAGAAGGCATCAATAGTAATATCAGAGACATGTTTTCTTATAAACAGGAGAGAAGACGTTTTAAACATATTCTAAACATAATGCTATAACGTTTGAGTAATAGAAACAACTAATCATTCTGGAGTAAATTATATCACCCTTATTGTCATATAATAGTTACTCATTTCACTTGTTTGTTTTTTTTTATGTGAATTTGTACTACGTGGTTATCTGAATTACTGAATTAATAAGTGACTTTGTGATTGGGCCTGATGACACGAAGCTTCAGTATAACCTAATAACTTTTAATTTCTTTAATTCTTATTAAGAACATTATTTATAGAACTATGTTTAGAATTCTTTTGTTTTGACATTTAAGTGAATTTAATCTGTTTAATGTTTTTGGAAAGAACTTGTAACTTTGTTCTCTGACTTTTATTTGTGAATGTTTTGAAGAATATTTCTCTATTTAATTAAACATGGTGAGTTAGTTTTACCTAAAAATAAAAATGGAGTCGGGGTACATCTTGGTTGGATAGGGTAATATGAAAAAGGAGAAATGACGAAGGGTCACATTTATGTGAGCTACGGGAATTCTCGAAAAATGTCAAAAGTAGTAATCATACCCCTAAACAACTGCTTTTAAGAAATGTTGAAAATGGCGGGGTGGGGCCACATATTGATGAGCTAGGATATTTTTAAATAGTTTTAAAAAATGCTTTAAAGTGGTTGAGAGAGCTAGGACATATCATATATATATATATATATATATATATATATATATATATATATATATATATATATATATATATATATATATATCTGTACCGTTCACCGTACTCTTCTTAGTATTGTTTTGATAACGACGAAAATCAAAGAAATTGCATACGTTTGTAACTTTAAGCTGAAACATCTTGCATCATTAGACAATAATGTGTTAAAAGTGCCGTTAAAACCACACCGAACCAAGCCAATCTCTCGTTTTTCTTGCCTGTTTCACTCTGCAATCGATTATATAATGTTGAGTAACTCGTTTAATTGGCATTAGTTGAATATTAAAGTGGCTAATGTCATGTAACAAAAGTTACACGTGTCGATATGTGGGAATTTCTATTATTATCTCTCGCCAAAAGTAGAACGACAGTAAACATGATTCAACGTGTCCCCAAATGACCCAGTGTTGCAGTATTCAGAAATTCTTATCAGAAACCATGACAAAATCTGCATAGTACGTGCTTATAGTCTATCAGATGGCCAGGGAGTGATCAATATAGATTACCGTCTCAGAAAGTAGATTTCAAAGCATATTAAATACATTTATTTCTTTCGATCAATATAAGTTAAAATTTTAACAACTCACTCATTTTTACGACATTTTGGACATCCGTCCTTCATCAGGTGTGGAGAGATTGTGGTGATGTACCTGGGAAAGTACGGCTATGGAGAGAGGGTGGTGATATACCTGGCAAAGGACGGGTGTGGAGAAAGAGTGGTGTTGTACCTGGTGAAGAACGGGTATGGAAAGAGAGTGGTGTTGTATATGGCGAAGGACAGCTTTGGAAAGAGAGTGGTGTTGTATCTGGTGAAGGATGGGTATGGAAAGGGGGTGGTGTTGTACCTGGCGAAGGACAGGTATGGAAAGAAGATGGTGTTGAACCTGGAAAAAGACAGGTATGGAAAGAGGGTAGTGTTGTACCTGGCGAAGAACACCTGTCTGAAACGTAGAAAACGTAATCGAACTATTAATAATTTAATAGTTTTGAAGATAACCGTTAACTTCGGATTAACAATTTATTTATTTTATTTTATTTTTTATTTCACGTAATATATTCATGCTTGATGAAATGCATTTTGTCCCATGTTAACAACGTCAGCAGCATTTGCTGTTAATATTATGTCTCTATTTTTGTTATTTTCTGCACCCACCCGAAAACAATTCTGGTAATAAAAGACTGAGGAGAGTGTTTCTCTTGGACAATATAAAAAAATGTAAACCTTGGAAGTAACTTATAATATAATTCGTGTATATACTATCAAGACTCCAATTAATTAAGTGTATGGAAGGCTTTCCTTCGTTGGGTCTATTGAAGTATAGATTGTATCGATTATTGAGCCTTTAAACGTTGTTACCTTTTGAAAGGTTGTACATTTTAGGATTATTCTAACAGAGAATGTTAGATCCTTTTTGAGTTTATTATCAACTACAATTATTAAAAACGTTGCCAGTTGTCGAATTGTGTGAATTTATTTCGTATTTAGTAGAGTCTTTCTAAGAATCGGGTCATTCATTCGTTTGAAGATTGATATACAGCAATGAAAACATCGATTTCATCACTGTGCGCCAGTTAATACAGAATGTTGTTTTAATTGTCTGGGAGTCGGGCTCATATAAAGTTTAGCAGGATGGAGTTAGTTAATTTCTTCTGTGGATTCGGGTTCATTAACCTTGTTGATGGTTCTAGGTCAACGAGGCTCTTTCCTTTCAGATTCGCTGAGTCTACCAGAGACCAATATCGCTTTAATTGGCCGAGATGATTCATAATTACCGAGTTTTTTTGCAGAGAAGATTTTATTGAGTCTGTCATGGACTCTAATTCCTTTAAGTCTGTTGTAGATAAGAATTAATATAATCTGTTATAGACACAAAGTTGCTGAGTTTCTTATATACTCATACATTTCGATTCATTTTAGCAAAGATTCTCAGAGTATGGTCTGTACCTCAATTCACTGAATGTAATGCTGACTGGGGTTCACTGAGACTGTAGCAGACTGTAAATTATAAAATCTGGTGGACTCAGTTCGTTGAGAATCTGTTGTTCCTTCAGTCTAGAGATTGCACCTTTTAAATATACATGTGCATTACACACATACAAATCAACAGAGTAATTGATAATTTAGACATGTCAATCAACCTTACTTAACATACCTATTTTTCTTCAAATCACATCTCATTACCTACAGCCAATAATTGGGCTATTAGTTAGGGTCTCAAGATAGTAACTACATATTGTATTGCCATCACTTTTGTTGGAATTGTTCCCACAAGCTGGAATTAAAATATACGAAATAAATAATGACGTTTGGTTAAAATAATTGAAAAAACTACTCCTTTGACTTAGTGTGAATTTTACAAATTTCTGTTTTCTAACATAAAGCAATACGTCTGGAAAATTAAATTCATTTTAACACATTAGGAAACGATTGCATTATGTATATGAGCATGGACAGGATTTAGAGTCAATTCCAGAATCATCGATTCACGACATTTCGAAGACTATTTGATAGACCGAATTGGGTCAAGTCACTCATCGATATGCCTTTTCTGGATTTAACACCAACATTACGCCATTGAAATCATTATTTCTCCAAATCACTAAACTTTTCTTAGCAGTTTTTTTTTCTCACTGGGTGTAATTGCGAGACAGTTTATTCTGAAAGTTGCTGCGCCGTGTGGTGTTAGATGTTACAACAGCTGTATACAGTCTACATGCCCTTATTCCTCGTTTGACACTGGACGAGACCCATCGAATATTTAGAATCGGAAATAAGCAAATTCAAATTGTATATGCCTTATTCGTTCCTTCTATTAGAGAAAACACAAGATGACGATGCTATGCCTCATAAAAAAAATATTGCGATAGTTCTACTAGGTCTTTCAGTTAATAGCTCGCTATTTTTAACAATGTTTGCAATATGAAACTCTTAGATCAATTTTCTATTTATATTTCCGACGTTTCGATCCCAAATAAACTCTAACATGTGCATTATTATATTTTTTGTATAATTCGTTGCGTATATTTGTGCAATGTTAGTAGTCCATCTCACAGCAGGTTTTCATTAAAAAGTAGGTACTATAATAAAGAAAAGAAGATCAATCTATTTTCATATCTATTTCTGCGTAACTTATGTAACGAATTAATAGTTTTATCAATTATAGATCGACGTAACTGTTTATTAATTTATTGAACTTTTTTTCACGATTTCCCTGGCAAAAATCGATTTGGAACCCGAGAAAGAGTCACTCCTATTAAATTACAAAGAATGTCAAGTTTCTACGAAAAGAGAATAGCACATAAAAAAACTAAAGAAAGACCACGTTATTCTTCTGGGTAGTGTAACACTATCTTCAAAGATCTTGGAGGAAAATATTAGAACCTTTTTATTTATCTATACTTAATTTATTAGATTATCATTCGATATCAGGTTTACCGTACTACGCTAAAATGTCTGCTTGCTGTAACCGTAAGACCTAACAATACATTATGGTGTAATCCTTTCACGGTTTTAGTAGCGTCATAATAGCATTTTGGCACCGGCCGGCCAATTACGGTTCCTGATCCCTAAACCTATTCTATATACCCCGTGACTTTTTCCCACTCGTAATTTTTGCAGATGCGTTTGCGCGATTGTAACACGCATGCATTCCCCAAGTGAAGTTTCCGCGAGCCGTTCCAATACACTACTACTTCATCTAGCAAAAATATTTTTATTGATCGCTTCTATATTGTATATAATATATTCTGCGGAGATTGCTTACTTTTGTGTGGGAATATATTACGTTAAAGAATTATCGCGGTATATATATAATGTCGAAAACTTCACCAATTGACGCGTAGCGTATTTTGAAAGGATTTATGAGCGTAGCTAATGCGGGAATCACATTGCCCGAGCAATGGCGTGTTTATAACGTCCCAGAAAATAATAAACGGCTATTTCGCCTAATGCGTCATACAGATTTGTTAAAGAGGCTCAAAAGATGTATCATTTTTCAAATATGTATCCGGAGCATCTTGATAAATTAATCGAGTTAAGGATTGTGTTGGAACAAGACCGACGTAAACTCGGTGAATCATATAACAAGAAGCGTGAAAAGTCATGTAATATTGTGCAAGAAAAGTTTAAGTCGCTGACGTTAATCGAGCCATTAGTCGAAGATAGCGAATGCAGTGAATATATCACCAGTGATAGCGAAGACAGTCATGAATAATCAAGTAGAAAGATACTTTTGACAATAATATAGCAATGGCATCAACACCCGACGTCCGTGTGGTATATGAATCGATTTACAATGCCGCATAAGAAATTCACCGAAGTAATTTCCAAGTTCAGTGAAGCAGAAACTATACCGAAATATATAAGCACTTCAAGACATTTGATACTGTTGGATTCAAACGTACAAAGTCTGGTCGTATTCGAGTTGGTGCAATACTCTTTGATGGGTCATTTGAGCTCATTTGGGCCGACACCATCTTGGATGATATTCTATTCAGACTTGCAAGGGAATTTCATGATCCTGGAAAACCCGACGACGTTAAAGCCGTTGAAAAAGATACAGAAGTAAATGAAATAACAGCCAGGTTTGAACCGATTGCGGTTTCTGATCTCGGCAAAGTTAAAATACTACTCAAATTTATTGACGGAATAAGCAATTAGACTGCGATTTTCCATTATATACAGGCATGCAAACTGTGAATCAACTTAGGCAATCCGCGCGAGCGCAGTATAAGAAAAGCCGACATACCTACATTATTAGGACTCGCAGATGAGCCACGACCGGTTGTGTAACTACTTCCCCCGGTTGCAACGGTAACTGTAAATCAACTGAAACAATCCACGCGAGAACGTGGAATAAAAATACCGAGAGGTGCAAGAAAAGTCGACATACTTGCGTTATTTTGACACACGGACGAACCGCGTGAAATTGTGAAACAGCTTCGTGCAATGGCAGCACAGTTAATATTAAGATCCCTCCACTGGCCAAGTTCGCTGGTATTGCATGCATAATCGCTAATAAACAAAACCGTCGTCGTATCGCATGTACTATTGTTGAAGAGGCTGTTGTGTATGGTCGTCGAAGAAACAAAGTTCCAGAATTCAAAATGCACAAGCCCTCTCGTGATCTTCAAGATTACAGGGCAATCATTCCAAGCGTATACAACCGAGCAGAGGCGCTGTGAAACTTCTCTCGAATATGCGTTCAGGAATTGTATCAACACTGCAGCACGTGGGAGAGACGGATTCAAGGTTGACATTGTTCTCAATATGGAATTTACCATGCCTGGTCATTTAACCAAAGAAGGCTCTGCACCATCTATAACATCACAGCCATGGTTTCATAGTGGTACCCTTGTGGACTTAAATCACAAAGACACTGAGGCTATCAATGGTGAAACTGATAAAAGTTACGCAAAAATCCTTAAGAAGTTTGAAAAATAATCCAGAGGAGGTTCAGGATAGACGCTTTATAGATGCTTGAACGTTCATCTTCATATTTCCCCGTACAAGCTTTTTCACAGCTCGAGTTAAATTGCAACACTAGCGTGTATTCCGCGACGAGCAGTAATCAATGTGAAAAATGCTGCCAACCAGTGTTCTGAATGGGCGCTCTTGTCCGCGCTGCAACCTGTTAACGATCACACAGACCAGCCTCGAAAACACAAACAACACCTGGGCGAACTTAAGTTTGGAAACATAGATTTTCCTGTACAAGTCACTGATATCAGTAAGTTTGAGCGACTCAACCCTGACATCTATGTTAATGTGTTTGCTTGGAACAAAGGTCTACAGCTGATTCGACTATCCACACACATAAAAATAAAGATTCATGCAGGCGGTGTAATATTGATTTGTTATTATTGAACAGCATGGAGGGTTCAGTGGTGCGGTATTATTACGTGTGGATAAAAGATTTTCCCCGAATGGTATGCCGACACAGTAAGTACTAGGGTAGTAAATTTCCATGCAGACGTTGCATGTATTTAGCACCAAACAGCTGCTTGACGACCATGACTTTTACTGTGGTGGAATTAGCGAAAAGCCGCAGCGTATAATCATGCCAGAACCCGGCAAAAACGGTCTGAAATTCGCCGCGATGCAACGAAAATTGAAAGTCCCGTATGTCATCTACGCGGACTTTGAATGCTTGAGCATTCCCGTGGAAGTTGCGCTTCCCAATGCCACCCTTAAGGTTCCGTCAAATACGACGCAAGTAGCTGAACAAGTCCTATGCGGGTTTTGCTACACTGTAGTCATGTGCTACGGAGCGACTGAGCCACCAATGTCATATTCGGTCAGGGTTCGGTTGAAGTGTTAATTCAATCGCTTCAGGTTACTGCAAAATGGATCCGAAAACGGCTATCCTCGCCCGCAGACATGATTATGACCCACGAGTTTTCCCCAGCCACTTATTGCTTGTGATGGCCCCTTTGAGACCGATGATAAAGTTCGAAATCACTGTCACGGCACTGGTGCGTATAGAGGAGCCGCACACAGCGCATACAACCTGCAGCTGCGAATTTATCCAATCAAAACACGAATTCCAGTAGTGCCTTCATAACCTTCGCGGGTATGATGGTCATATCATAATGCAAGGAGTAGCTACGGCATCGAATGCACTAAAAGTGTTATTCCCAACAATATATGACGTTTCGGCTGGGTCAGCTACAGTTCATTGACTCGCTGCAGTTTCTCAATTCCAGCCTGGACAAACTTGCTAGTAACCTTTCAGTGAATGGCAACGATTGTTTTACAATCACTCGTCCATGCGGTGGCGCCGCTGATGAAAGTTCCAAGTTCGCCTTGCTCACTCATAAAGGAATCTATCGCTACGAGTACATTAACGACTGGAAACGTTTCAGAAACTCAGTTGCCACCCATCGAGGCCTTCCATTCATCACTGTCTCGCGAAGGAATTTCCAGCAACTACTACACTCACGCAAACAATGTCTGGTCCGCGTTTGGTTGTCAACATCTCGGTGACTACCACGATCTGTATCGGCGCACGGATGTGTTTGCTGCTGCAAATGTCTTTGCTCAATCCCGCGCATTAGTTCTCGTCACCGGGATTGGCCTGGGATGCGTTGCTGTCAAAAACCCGTGTCGAGCTGGAGCTGCTAACGGACATCGACCAACATTTCTTCTTTATCCGCGGCGGGATTTCCATGGCGAGTCATCGCTACGCTCGTGCAGTGACATCATGCATCTCGACTCTAACAGCTTGTATCGATTGGCGATGATGCAAACGATGACCGTAGACGAGTTTCAGTGGATCGATCCTGTGGATGAAGACATACACAAACACGTACACGAGTACGACAGCAATAGCGATATCGGATTTTTCTTGAAGTTGACTTGGAGTATCCAGACGAGCTGCACAACACCCACAATGACTACCCGCTAATGCACCAGAAGCGTTGGTGGTATCCCGCGAGTGGCTGTCACCATATCAGTGTGAAATCGAGGATGATTCCGGACCCACGTTTATAGAATTCGTCAAGCTTGTCCCAAACCTGCGTCACAAGCTCAGCTACGTAATCCACGTACGAAACCTGCAGTTGTATTTGCGGTTGGGTATTCGTGTGTGTATTCGTGAACATATAGGTTAGTAGCACGACATTGTCCGCCTTCAAGCTCCCTCGGTGCAAACAGATAACGAACCAAATTGTTTCCGAGTGGGGCTAACGTGGGTGGTTGAAAAACTGTTTTGTGGTCAACGGTGACAGTCTTCTGCCGAATCGCCTCAGCGGGTTTTAACCCAATCGCGCGTGTAATTTCATTGTTCAGTGCTGCTGTGACTGAGTGAGCCGTGCCACCCACTCGTGAGATAGCTCTTTACGATTCATCAACAATTCCTGCGTGTACTGATGTCAGAATAATCGTTCCGCAAGTGTACAGTTGAATCGTTCCACAATGTTCTGGTCGCGATGTATATTAACATGTCCACTACGAACCAGCACATTATGTTTTGACAAACAATGGAGCAGCAACTCCGAGAAATGCTTTGCCCCAGTCCACCTGCAGAAACTGTGGTCATGTCAGTGATGAATGTGCATAGATACGTTTCAATGCGTCTGCAACTCTCGCCGAATCTGTATACGTCAGCGGCTCGGCTTCCTTATATCTGCTGACAACATCTACGACGGTTAACGTGTACTTGTATGTCCTTTCGGGTACCCGATCATGCGGGAAAATAAGATGTCAGCCTGATGAACTTCGTTGGAGGTCCCCATATCAAACCATCCACGGGATATCTTTCTTGGCGTGGGTAAGTAAATCTGTCACAACGCTTGTTTGGCCAACCACGATTGAACAATCCCGTGGGTAGATTTTGCCGCGCTCACTAACTTTTCAACGGCAGTTTCGCTCTTCCAATAACCGCGGGGACTGTAGTATATCGTGGCCAGTTTCTCATCCATGTTTATTATATTGCGGCTGTGCCTCCAATGAGAATCTTAGCCTTCATATCTCTTTTGATGATCCATCTGGCGATTCTTTCTCCAAGTGTAGGACTGATCGCATTCAAGTCATGGATGAGATCCACATCGAAACATTGACGTTCACGGATATCACTTGATGCTTTGTACGTAAGATCATGTCGGTAACATGTAGCATCTACGTAGTTTATAGGTTCTTCTCCGGGCTTCGGTCGGTTGTTGAAACCCAGTCGTATATCCAGCCGTGTCCCAGGGACGCAATAATTGTATCCAGGGAGACGCTTTTCAACAGGACATTTGTGTGTGTAGCTTTAATGTAAAAATCATAGAGCATTTTATGGAACAACAATGGTCAAAATAAGGCAAACGATTAACAGAAAAATTGTTAGACGAAGAAGAAATCCAATAAAAAAATAATGTGATCGTATATGTCACGTCGATGGAGTTTATGTCGAGATCACAGAGACGTGCCTATTAGGATTCTTGTTTGGCCAGCTCGAGGACCGGTCGGTGTACCGATTACGTTTTGCCAGCTCACGGACCGGTCGGTACACCAGTTATGTTGCGCCCGGTCGGTGCCTCAGTTGCGTGTGTGATCTGTCCAATAATAACAGTCGGTTTATTCATCACGCGGGCGTTGATATAAACTGTGATCGTGATGAACAATCGCGAAAAGTTGATCGTGATAAACCATCGTAATAAGTAATCGTGATAAGTTGATCATGAAAAGTAATAGTGGATGTGTGCGTGGATGTGTACGTGTATGTTACGTCGACGGAGTTTATGTCGCGATCTCAGAGACGTGCAGTAGTAGCATAATAGAGGCCGTTAGACTGAGCCCACCAATCACAGTTCCTAATGATCTGAAAGAGGCGCCTCGTGGAAACTTCGCTTAGGGGGCGCACGCGGGTTACAATTGCGTACACGCGTGTGCAAATATCCCGAGAGGGGAAACGTCACAAGGTATATAAAAGGGATTTAGGGATTAGGAACCGTTATCGGCCGGCTGGTCATAAATCTCTATTATGACACTACTGTTTTTGTCAGTCTGTGCCTTAAAAATACATTATCCTGTAACTCTTTCATAATTTTAGTCAGTCAATGATTTAACAATACATTATGCTGTAACCATTAAATAGTTTGTGTCAGTCTGTGACTTAACAATACATCAGGCTGTAACCCTGTAATAGTTTGTGTCAGTCTGTGACTTAACAATACATCAGGCTGTAACCCTGTAATAGTTTGTGTCAGTCTGTGACTTAACAATACATCAGGCTGTAACCCTGTAATAGTTTCTGTCAGTCTGTGACTTAACAATACATCAGGCTGTAACCCTGTAATAGTTTCTGTCAGTCTGTGACTTAACAATACATCAGGCTGTAACCCTTTAATAGTTTCTGTCAGTCTGTGACTTAACAATACATCGGGCTGTAACCCTTTAATAGTTTCTGTCAGTCTGTGACTTAACAATACATCAGGCTGTAACCCTTTAATAGTTTCTGTCAGTCTGTGACTTAACAATACATCAGGCTGTAACCCTTTAATAGTTTCTGTTAGTCTGTGACTTAACAATACATTAACAATTTTGACCCAAGTTGGGATTTTTCGTAAAACAAGTTACATATAAGTTCCTCGCTTTTTTTTTTTTTTTGCAGTGAAAGGGGTCATGATTATATTACTCCGTCTGTCTGCTCACGCCTTCTTCTCTGTTCAGAAACACTCCTTTCTCTTATCGGATTGCCACCAGAGACTGATTACATTGTTGTAGCGCACTATTTGGAAACTAATATTCTTCTTTCGTGATTAAAAATTTAGCTCTATTTAAATGTTTTGTTGTAGATTTCGTTTTTCTTATTAGGTAAATAATTTTCTTCTTTCATTATTATTACTATTTAAAGCATATTTTCTCATTTACAAATGATAGGCAACCGATAAACAGTAATGTCAACCATTAATAAAGCAAGACATTTTCATTAATGTAGCCTTGGTTTGGAGTGTGGACTTAATCTAGAAGAAAGTACTTCTATATGAATAGTACATTATATAGGTATCGTTACATGTTGTCATGGTTATGAATATATACGGTAATTGTATTGTGCTTTAGAATGTTTGGATGTTTCAAGGAAATAAATATGCTTTAGCCGATTCCTAGGGCAGACCGGTCTAGGTCGGTACACAATATATGTGGCTGAAAAATATATATATATATATATATATATATATATATATATATATATATATATATATATATATATATATATATATATATATATATAAGTTCTGACCATCAAGGAAGATATCGTAGTATGTGTTAAGTTTTAACAAAAGGGACATCCATAGTACCTACGTCTCTGCAAAAGTATTTGAACTAGTATGGGGGCTACAATAGCGTCCTATAGCAACACGTTATGAAATATTTCCATGTACAGTGTAAGGGTGCAAATTTCTGTCGATCTATAAAGAGAACATTAACTTGGACAGGGAACAATTAATTAGATTTATGAGGACAGGGTGCATATTGAATCGCTATGCTGCGGTCTGTGTTGTGAGAGGAACCGATTTATAATTAAGCATTCGTTTATTTAACAGTCAGAGAAACTGGAAGGGAGAAGGTTAACTCAATCTTTGTATCGAAAATGTCAGAGTTGAGATTGTCCAGAATCAGTTATTTGGAAATTAGAGGGTCAGGATGACCGCAAATTTTGGCGCCTATTTATAAAAGGCGGTAGATATATTTAATCCTGATTGGCTACGCTAAATAAGGGGCGTGTTTCCCACACGAAATTTCATAGTTTTAATATGCCACATCGCAAAATTTAGTCAGTCTAAACTCCTGTAAGAGGAAGATATTTTTGGCTCCGAGATTGAATTTGCAAGAAATTATCTCGTAAAACAATAATCCTAGGGACTGGATGTCTGGAAAGTTGACGGACACAATTCTGGCGGTAGAAGCGAGCAGGCTTGAAAGCACAAGGGGAAATAGCTCCACTGACGTAATCCACTGACGTAATCCACTGACGTATCCACGTACCTACGTATCTACATACCTACGTATCCACCTACCCACACAAAGTTTGAGGGCCGACAGAGGCAAGATAGTCAGAGTGAGAAGAAAGCGAAGGAACCAGTTTAACAGCACGGTGAAACTGGAGTGAACAGGAGGAAACCAGGTTATGAAGCTGTACAAGGCAATGACTTCGATTGTTCACTCGATTCTATGATGAATTAATTCTATCATTTAAACAGATCGGCTATTTATATAAGTATATTTGTGTTTACAATTCGGTGAATGATTTATTTCAAAAGAAGTGTATCTTCCTAATGTAATGCATTATCATAGTTGTTTATGTAATTGATTAAATTGTTATATTTCATATACGGGGGCTCGTTTTAGTCTGTTCTATATATCTGCTCAGATCTCTATTCATTCCATCTATAAGTTTCCCAATTTATATTATTATTTACTCGATCCGGGCAATAACACCGAGGTCGATCATCCTCTAGATAACCACAACCACCACCACCCCCACGCCACATACAGGGCCATTCATTTTTGTATGACACAGATATCGGTATTGCTGCATTTCAGTAATATCTATTTCATGTCCGCTTTTTGATCATTTTCGTGTTTCTTTTAATGTATAACATTATCTTTGCAAGATTTCGGATGACTCGATTGTTGACAATCAAAAATAACAATTACCGAGTCATGAATTTTCTTTTCAGCACAATCGTGTATTCCCTATTCTGTCTGTGCGTACTTATAATTGGATTCCAGCACAAATAGTAATATGCATGGTATCTCCATGACCTGTAAGTTTGCTTATGATCATTGTTGATAGTTTGCCACTAATTTAAGACCGCGAAATTTTACGCATAACCGTCATTTCCGCAGATCAATGTTTCTGTTGGTGGATTCCAATCCAACTACGTTTACGCCATCTATGCATACGTCTTCCACTAATAAAGGGTTACTTCAACTGTATCATTGTCTTCGAAGTTCAAAATTAATCTTTAGTTAGCTCAGTTTTCGGACAGAACGGCATAAAAACCATTAAGTTAACTATCTGTATCTCTGTTGTGTATGCTTTTCTTCCCTTTTCATCTAAGCTACGCCAGAGACAGTTTACGTTAGTCTTAGGTTATGGTTATCTCCCTCTCCCCTCCCCCCCCCCCTTCCAATGACTATGTTGACTCAAGATATTACATTAAATTTTTAATTCTTCGTGTCATGTTAGGTCATAAATATTACTGTTGTTTTCATTTCTTGTTAAAATTAGTTCACCTAATGGGGAAGAGGCGGGGTCAAACAATTTCAAACCATCAGTTTAAATTTGGCTATCCACGAGTAAAGTTGCTCCGACTGATTGACTTTTTGGTCTAAAACGTATCCTGGCGTGGTGATCAAGAGGTTAATTATGTTGATGATACCTAATTAATGATGGTACCTAATTAATGTATCACCGTATGTTACTCAAACCCTAACATGTGCTGATATCTATGGACCGACGACCACTATCGCAGGCAAAGGTGTATCACGTGATTTACAGAAGCACTGGCATCTTGACGGACTTTCGCTATATATCATCTACAAATTTAAATCGTCATAACTGAGACATTTTTCAAACCATTTTAATCAAACTTTTGTATGCACTAACAAAATTAACACTAATTCACACGGGGTAAGTGTCAACATAAAATATTTTGATTTCATATGCTGTGCTTAGCACAGTGTGCTATGTTAATCAGTAGGGCGTGGTTCTTTCCGGTATGGTGATAGGTCAATTAGCCCACAACTCCGTGCACCACAAGATCAGCAAATAGGTATTAGGTTTTTTTAAGACCTTATTTGACTCGGGTAAATAAGAAAAATCTTCAGCAGATTGACCCAGTTACAGATTCACGTTAACATATGGTAACAAGCCTTCTATCTCTCTCGGTCGGTTTTGGATCTCGGCCTTTAGAATGCTTACGTGAGGTCAATTGTTTAGAAACTTCGTCTTCAAAAGTCATAAAATGTCACGTCGCACATGTCAAGAGCAGGTCAATGTGACTGTTTTAAAGTGTTTGGTTACGTGCTATTTTTTATATTTTCAATTATAGGTATTGATGCAAATGACACAGGCTGCGATGGTTGCCGTTATTTCTTACTAAGTTAAATTTTTTTAAATTATTATTTTATGAGAGAAGTTTTGTCGTATTAAATATCTGCTATTGAAACTTCCAAAATCAACGAGTTTTTAATTCAAAGCCGTAAAATTAATGTAACCGTCTGATTTATCCACATTTTGTAGAGAGAGGTTATGTCGGCATAACGAGACTAGACTGCTAGTTGTGCCCATTGAAAAGTAAAGCATATATCAGGCTGAATGAGATATTACAACTAACTGAAAAAAAATTCTAAGTCCAAGATGTGCTACTCTTGCATAATACTTTGCGTAAAAGTGTAAGTCAACAAATCCGATTAGGTGTCCAGATACACATGTAGGACAGAAAGACGGAAAAAAGACAGGCATACCCAACGCAATAGAAATACCGTATATACTCTCTTAATAGTCAAGGTACAACTGAAAACAAGACAGAGACAGATCGCATAATGCGCCGGTAGTTCAGGGTCTATGTTGCGTTTTCTACTGATTAGTCCTAACAAACTGCATATACCCAGATCTGCTTGCGCATTATGCGATGGTAGATCTGGATCAATGCAGTTTGTAGTTGGATCACATTTATAAACAAGTGCATACGGTACCCCGACTTGCAAACGATGAATACGCGTTAAAGTGCCTGGGTCATCTGTGTTATCCAGTGCATTTCGTGCAACTTATGATTACACGTTAAAGTGTCTGGGTCATCTGTGTTATCCAGTGCATTTCTTGCAACTTATGATTACACGTTAAAGTGACAGGGTCATCTGTGTTGTCCAGTGGCATTTATTGTATCCTGGTAACCAGCTTATTTCTCTCTTCTTTCTTTCTGTGTCAGAAATACATCTGGAATGTTCCACTGTAAATAACAGACAGTAAAAATCAGCCTATTTTTGAGTGGAATCCACTATAATACCAATTAAAATATGACTTCCTTTTGTGTTTGCTCAAAAGACAAAATTGAGTTCTTCGGCCCATAAATTATTTTTTAATGACAGCCTGAATTTTCCACACTTTCCACTATATTTATCATTTTTGCATTAAATCGTATAGACAAGTCAAGTCATTGACCTTTGACCTATCAAGGGGGACCAGATATTTATTGATCCAGAAATAGTTTGTGTTTGTTTGTATTAACGGCGCTTTTAACACGTGATTGGCTACATCATGCAGAGGAAATGGGAGCTAAGTGCCGTTTCCTAAGGACACACCGAGGCAGCCGACCTGGATGGCCTCGGCGAGTAACGAGCCAACCACCCTTGGATTACGAGTCCGACGCTCTACCAACCGAGCTACCACTGCTCCCTCAAGAAAGATACCGCTCTAAGTGCAAGTTCAGATGTTGTAAATAATCAGTATGGTGTCTGGTTCTATTTACCCAATTGCAGTTGTAAGAAATTTGGGACAACATGAAAATTCGGTAAATGTATCATCAAAAATGAATGACTGCAGTCTCTGTTCTTGTTCATAAAATTTTTATGTTCAATGACATTTTTGTCTAATTATACTTTAAAATTCATTTGCTTTGATTGTATGGATGGACTTCGAATTTTCTATATTGTTTTGCGTTTGGTTAATAAATACCCACAGCATGCGAATACTGAGATTTTATTGCAAGATTTTGCATTACATTCAGATCAATGAAATATACAGTTACCAAGATGAAAACGCAATGAACAGAACAGATCGACAGCAACTAACGGTACATACAACATGTAGTGGGACTTAGAAAAAAGCGCAGAATAATGACTTATTTGTCAAATGTTGATGCCTAGTTCTGACTTATAGTCTACTAAGATCACTAGTATTTAAAAGTAGTTTGTAGTATATATGTATGACTATTTGTTTAAGCATAATTCATTTGTTAGGTAAATAATTTTTGTTGCCTCGCGCGTATTTTAAACTGCAAAGTTTGAAGTGTGTGCTCTCACATTCAAACCACAAAAAAAAACTTTATAAATGTGCCGACAAAATATTTAATCCATACTTTCAAGAGAAAAATTCCTTCGTTCTGTAATATTCGTCCTCGAAGATACAGTATTTGCATGCACAATTGTGCTCACCGCTTCAGGGCTCAGCAACTTCCAGAATAAACTGTCGTACCGTTGTGGCCGTTATCAGTAAAGATCACGTGACACAGACTACACATCTGGGCACAGCTCACTGGTACAAGATAATAGTGGCCGTATGGAAAATTATGTCAACTGAGCCTTACTAAAGGGAAAACTTGGGAAATTAATGCTTCTGTTAAAAAAATATAATGAAAGAAAAATGACATAAATTATACAATGTGTTAGTAGAGCTCGAGTAATTTACAGGGGCGGGGGGGGGGGGGGAGAGGCATTCACTTCCACGACGGGACTATAATTTTTACATTTGCTAACCATTCGTTAGTTTGAAAATAATTATTTCATATATTAAGCGGATGAATTTAAAGTCATGTTAATATCGTAATATGTCTATACAGTAATTGAGGATACAGCAACTTGCCCCGTCATGTATGTTACCGTGCACGTACAAGGTTTAAATGTGGTTTGTGAAATTATTTTCATACTGCACTGTTTATTATTTTTTTCGCAGCAAAGTTCTTAATTTCGATGTATGTAGAAGCCAAGAAAGTCATAATTCCGGTTTCATGGTTGTTTCTAATGAAAAAAAGAAGAAGAAAGACGTTTTTTCCTGATCTCATCCGTTCGTATCAAGATTTTTAATTTTATTAGCCCTCACTATAGTTTAGTTTTTGGGCTTTACCTTTAACCATAGTGTCCGTTCTTTGTTTTATAAGCAAGCCTATGAAAAGTATTATTTGCCAATAACTGAAGCTGGATTTTTGCTTTACACTATTATTGTCCAAAAACAGGACATAACGTTTGTATTCATCATTTATTGAACTAATACTCAACCGACATCAACATGTCATCAATCTGTTGTAGCCATGGACAGTCCCCAGATGGTGAGCAGTACGAAGTCGCCATATTTTCTGGTAACGGACACATCAGTAATTTTAGTCCTAGTTACCTGTGACAAATAACGGGACCACCAGCCGTTGCCTTGTGTTTGTGACTGTACAATGTCACATAACAAACGAATATATCTGAGAGCACAAACTGACAGGTACAACAAAAAGGACTCAAATATAAAGAATATATAGCAGTTTGGAACTTTGATAAATCATATATTATTATGAATATTAACTCAAGTCTTGCAGTAAGAACATTTTTTTTTGCATTGATAAGTCTATAAAATGGATTTTTTTGTAATTAGGAAATATTTTCATATCCAAATGAGAGTGGGCGCGGTTTTGTTGAACTTTCCGTTTTTGATAACTTGTAAATCTACAATATTTCGCTAGTGGTGGCATTTATTTAGGATAAATACATGTAAGGCACACACACACATACAAACACATACACGTTCGCGCACTTCATTGTTGAGTGGGTTTGGGTCGCTTTGTATGTGAGCTAGACGATAGGTGCCCTTACTGACGGTACGGAATTTGTTGCTGTTTATGACGAACTCAAACTCTTCAAAACATAAAAACCTGTTTAAATATATTGGTGTCATTCTGTATATGTATGTAAATTATAGATGTGTTTGTACAAGTAATTAGGTCTTCACTTGTATGCATCAGTTATATAAATTTTGTATGCATCAGTTATATACATTTTGTCTTTTTATGTTAGTCATCCTAACAAGAGCTTAAATTGTGTTGGGTGGTAGATCATTCAAACACTATATTCATATTGCAACTATCACTAATGGGTTTGAACGCTTCTCTTCTTGTCCGTGCCTTTGAGTACTCTAAATACTTTGATTGTTATTATCGGTATCAAAGCGTGTTTTTGTGTTATTTTTAATTGTAACAAGACAAATCAATAAGAAGTGTTAGATACATTGGTCCCTTAGAAGATTTGTAATTGTTCTTTTCACGTTATAAAGTTTCTGATATGTTTAAAAGCAAATGTGATTATAAAATTAGGGATTTCCGTTAAGTGTACGTCGTACGGAATTACCTTTCTTCGCAGACAAGATATCTTATCAGTACATATACTGGACACATTAAAATGCATCAATAGTTTGATGGGTTACTATAGGTTTATAACCGTATTTCATGACTATAAGTAATATACATAACTTTATCATTGATCTAATGGAATTTTCCAAGCATCTTGAGCGGCTTTGTTGCTCCATATGCAAATAACTGTTTGGTGACTATTTCCAACGTACATTTGATACCCTTTCTCTTAAGATCTTCCCGCGTGATTTAATCAGTTATGTTGCAACTCGCACCAGAGTATATTTGCATATTTATTGGAATACCTCTAGTGTTGACTATTACAAGGCGGTCCACTAGCTCTATCTTAATACTGAAAGCATTTTAATGATCAATCCCGTCTACCATGAAGTGGCTATTGTTCTATTTCTTGGTGTTCTTTGGTTTGCTTTTTCTATTTCGATCCACCTTTTTTGCACATTTTAGCAAAATGACCAAAAAATTATGACACTTTTTGCATTTTTTCGCTCTCGGTGGTCATTTTTCATCTTTTTCATAATGTCCCCGCCTGTCGCACATCTAGCAGGTCTTATCTGGTTTCTTACTCATTGTAGTCCTTTCTTTTGTTCCATCTTTTTACTGCATGTACTTCACCGCTTGGCACACTTCAGATTGATGCAATCTGTCTTTCCGCAGCTTCAAAAGCTCTAGTTTTTTCTAGCAGTTGTTTCAATGTCAATGTTGTCCCGTTGTTTGAATTTTGGGTCTTAAATTGTGCAGCTTGTACTTGTCAATTATTTGTTCTATGATGTGTACATCTTTCTTATATGCAGAGTTACATATTTCGGCTCTTTGTTTCAATCATGTAGCGAACTGATCAGCTGTTTCTGATTCCTCTTGCTTCATCCGCCCCAATTGGTGTGTTTCAAAGAGAATGTTCTGGGGGGGGGGGGGGGGGGGAATGAGTGGGTAGGCGTGTCTGGAATGTTCGTCTAAATTCTGTACTGCAATTTTAGAATCGTTTCCTTCCCCAGTGTCTTGCTGCGAATGAATCTACGCAGCTATGATTACTACCGTATTTGTATTTGGTTATATATATATATATATATATATATATATATATATATATATATATATATATATATATATATATATATATATATATATATATATATATATATATATATATATATATATATATATATATATAATTTCAGAGTGTATCTGAAAAGGTCTGAAAAAAAATATTGTAAAGTGCGCAAAATATGCTGTTACATTCTATGCAAGCAGCATACAATTTTACCCAGTCTCTGTATCCTGATGTTTTATGTTGTAATACTTATGATCAAAATAACTTCAGAAGAATAAGTTAATAGCACACATATCTGTAGCACAGGTTGAAGAGGAAATATAGGCAGAGTTTCATTTCATTTGTATATCTGGCAAAATTCATTTTTGTAAATTTCTGGCAAAATTCGTTTCCTATCTGACAGAGTATAACCCATTTTTATCCCTGGTCCTTCGAGACTCGTTTTCTGCATCTGTTTAACAAAGTTGATTGCAGAGCACTTGGTCTTTGTGAGATTAATATCATATTTAATCTTATCTAATTGTGTTAGCAAGCACTTATTAATGCTTATTAATGCTTATCTGAATGTATTCATTCCTTAATCTATCTGTCTATCCATCAGACATTCTTTTCGGCATTTGTTTTCAATTAAATATGCAAGGCGTTTTAATCATGCGTGTTCCTTTCTTTGTGTTGCTAGAATAAGCTCAATCAGCCACCTTTATTTTTGTTTTAAAATAATAATATACCCCGAAAACCACACTAAAGCAATTGTTTTTATAGGAATTTATGTAAAATTTTGAATTTAGTAGTATATATTTTTCTGTTGAATTGAATATGTAACTGCTTTACTAATCTCTTGTACCTGCACACACCCGTTTTTAATCTTCACTGATGCGAGAGTGTAACAGTAGAAGCCAGAAGAACACAGTGGAGCAGAATATAAAACGACTATTATAACTTTGTGAGAAAGATAATCCAGTCATTTACACGGCTGAATCTCAGTACAATATTAATATACAAATACATTTTTATTCTGGTTCAAACTACCAACCCGTCATGCAACTTATCAGTCTCTAATATAACTTACCATGCCCCCGACTATCTTTCCATTTTAAAGTATTTACATACATACATACATACATACATACATACATACATACATACATACATACATACATACATACATACATACATACATCCCTCTGATACACAACATAAGTCCTATGCAGAATACAAGAGTGCGAAGAGAAAGTTCAGAAACCAGTTTAACAAGGCAAAAGCACAGTTCGAACATGAACAATTCGAGGACTTAGAAAAAGCTGCAGAATTGGATGTATAGAAGTTCTACGGAATAGTAAGACTGCATAAGAAGGATCAGAGATAAGATATCTTTGTCCTAAAAGTAGATGGATATATAATTCGGGACCCTCGTTTGATTCGTGACGCATGGCGTCAGCATTCTAAAAATCTAGGAACTAAAATACTAGACGATCATTTCAGCGAATCCTTTGCTGATGAAATTAGGAATACTGTGAAGAATATTGGGGATTCAAATGTTGAAGAAGGAACGGACAACCAATTGTGTGGTAACATAATGCACAATGACATTTAGGAGGCTGTGAGAGAGCTGAATAAAAGAAAATCAGGTGGTCATGATAACATACGTGCAAAACATGTTATCTCTGATCATCAATAGATTACTTCCTTTTTATGCCATATATACAATCGCATCGTCTCCTTGAAAATTTATTCTGACTATTTTAAATGCGTAATCGTTGTTCCTATTTTCAAAGGTGGAAAGAAAGAAAAAAAAGATCCACGTGAATAACTATAGAGACATCTCAATCGTTCCCGTTTTTCAAAAAGGTTTTTAAATATTACTGTTGAAGAGATTTACTCAGTTTAGTAAAAGGAAGAATTTTCCTCACAGTTACAACAGGGATTTCAATGTAGTGGCATAATTGCGGCCTTTTAATTATAAAATATGGAATAACCTACTATTTCGAAGAACACTCAAAGGTATATGCTGCATTCCAGGATAAAGCGAAGGCCTCCAATACAGTATGGCATAATGGCATTTTCAAAAGCTTTACTCTATTGTAGTAAAAGGAAAAGTGTGGAGATTGATTTGCAATTCCTTTCGAGGTGTCAGGGTACTCGTTTTACTCAATGGCCAACGTTCGAAACCATCCTCCTCGATAAAACAACGGGTAGGTCAAGGAAAAACGCTTTCAGCGTGGCTATTATTAGTCATGATATATGACTTAATATCTTTATTGGAGTCAACAAAATCTGGAATACAAGTTGGTAACTTAGCATTCCCATGTGTTCTACTAGCTGATGACACGACCCTGCTTTCCTCATCAATTAATGGCATGAGTATTCTCCCTCTAAACCTCCACAACTTTGTAACTAAGTGGAGACTGCGATACAATGCTGATAAAATCAATAGTGTCATATTTTCAACGACAAAAATCCTACAAAGAAACTTCGCTCACGCTCGGAGATCAGTAGATTCCTATAGTTACGTCAAGAACATAAGCTGGGGTTACTTTTGTCAGACGTTTCTTATACTGTTACATTGAAAAATGCTGATGAAAAAGGAAGGTCAGGATTGTATTCCCTTGTAGGGGTCTGCACAGGAAAGGATGGAATGAATCCAGTTGAGAGTGCTAAAAGCTGAACAAAAATAGTTTTGCCTACTACTATATATGGATGAGAATTGTGGTCAAATTTGATTCAGTCACAGATATATGACCTAGAAGTTTGTCAAAGAAGAGCTGCAAGAAAAGAAAAATTCACGATCTCGATCAGCGCTCACGTAAAGAAACAACAGTAAGTAGTCTTGGACTGTGGCCAGTTGATCGACATGTAGATAAAATCATATTAGGTTTTTGCAATAGACTCTGCATAGTAAAAGGTTCATTAGCATGGACAATTGTGTTCAACAGAAGAGTTATTGATTGTCTGATACATGGACAATTGTGTTCAACAGAAGAGTTATTGATTTCTGATACATCAGCATGGACAATTGTGTTCAACAGACGAGTTATTTATTGTCTGATACATTAACATAGACAATTGTGTTCAACAGAAGAGTTATTGATTGTCTGATACATGAGTGTGAGAGCATTGTTTTTGTTAGAGATATATACCGTGTTCTTGTGAAATACCAACTTGGAGACTTTTTCCACTTGTACGTAAATACCCTATCTTCCGTGTCGAAACCTATTTGAAAGAGGAATAATGAAACAACAGTTCACTATTTCGAAGAAATATTGTGGAGATCAACACTGGAATCGAGAACTGAACTGTTAAATTATGCAAGTGTCAACCACTCGCTGTCAGGAAGCTTAGAAAATGGGTGCATGAAAAGACGTGGTCTTTTGCAAACATCACATATTTGATAATATGTTCAATTTCCTCTGAGGATGAGTATAATTGTAAACTTTGTACAAGATTAGTTGCAGACAGAGTCAACCATATGCTTCTATTCTGCCAAAACCTAAACGATGAATGCAATATTATGCTTGAGCAAATAATGGACTCAATAGACAGGACGATGACACTCTACGTCACATCCTGTTGTATAAGAGAGTGGAAAACTTTACTTTTATGGACGACCTGACATGGCAATAATTCATGCGTTTGGTGCCAGAAGGAATACAACATATTTACAGAAGAACAAATGAACTTGAAATTGATATCTGACAAAATGCGTTTAGACTGTATTAGATTAATGACACCCATTTCATTTTGACAATATGCGTTTAGACTGTATTAGATTAATGACACCCATTTCATTTTGACAATATGCGTTTAGACTGTATTAGATTAATGACACCCATTTCATTTTGACAATATGCGTTTAGACTGTATTAGATTAATGACACCCATTTCATTTTGACAATATGCGTCAGGACTGTATTAGATTAATGACACCAATTTCATTTTGACAATATGCGTCTAAACTGGATTAGATTAATGACACCCATTTCATTTTGACTATATGCGTTTAGACTGGATTAGATTAATGACACCCATTTCATTTTGACTATATGCGTTTAGACTGTATTAGATTAATGACACCAATTTCATTTTGACAATATGCGTTTAGACTGTATGAGGTTAATGACACCCATTTCATTTTGACTATATGCGTTTAGACTGTATTAGGTTAATGACACCAATTTCATTTTGACTATATGCGTTTAGACTGTATTAGGTTAATGACACCCATTTCATTTTGACAATATGCGTTTAGACTGTATTAGGTTAATGACACCCATTTCATTTTGACTATATGCGTTTAGACTGTATTAGGTTAATGACACCCATTTCATTTTGACAATATGCGTTTAGACTGTATTAGGTTAATGACACCCATTTCATTTTGACTATATGCGTTTAGACTGTATTAGATTAATGACACCCATTTCATTTTGACTATATGCGTTTAGACTGTATTAGGTTAATGACACCCATTTCATTTTGACTATATGCGTTTAGACTGTATTAGATTAATGACACCCATTTCATTTTGACTATATGCGTTTAGACTGTATTAGATTAATGACACCCATTTCATTTTGACTATATGCGTTTAGACTGTATTAGATTAATGACACCCATTTCATTTTGACTATATGCGTTTAGACTGTATTAGATTAATGACACCCATTTCATTTTGACTATATGCGTTTAGACTGTATTAGATTAATGACACCCATTTCATTTTGACTATATGCGTTTAGACTGTATGAGGTTAATGACACCCATTTCATTTTGACTATATGCGTTTAGACTGTATTAGATTAATGACACCCATTTCATTTTGACAATATGTGTTTAGACTGTATTAGATTAATGACACCCATTTCATTTTGACAATATGCGTTTATACTGTATGAGGTTAATGACACCCATTTCATTTTGACTATATGCGTTTAGACTGTATTAGGTTAATGACACCCATTTCATTTTGACTATATGCGTTTAGACTGTATTAGGTTAATGACACCCATTTCATTTTGACAATATGCGTTTAGACTGTATTAGGTTAATGACACCCATTTCATTTTGACTATATGCGTTTAGACTGTATTAGGTTAATGACACCCATTTCATTTTGACAATATGCGTTTAGACTGTATTAGGTTAATGACACCCATTTCATTTTGACTATATGCGTTTAGACTGTATTAGATTAATGACACCCATTTCATTTTGACTATATGTGTTTAGACTGTATTAGGTTAATGACACCCATTTCATTTTGACTATATGCGTTTAGACTGTATTAGATTAATGACACCCATTTCATTTTGACTATATGCGTTTAGACTGTATTAGGTTAATGACACCCATTTCATTTTGACTATATGCGTTTAGACTGTATTAGATTAATGACACCCATTTCATTTTGACTATATGCGTTTAGACTGTATTAGATTAATGACACCCATTTCATTTTGACTATATGCGTTTAGACTGTATTAGATTAATGACACCCATTTCATTTTGACTATATGCATTTAGACTGTATTAGATTAATGACACCCATTTCATTTTGACTATATGCGTTTAGACTGTATGAGGTTAATGACACCCATTTCATTTTGACAATATGCGTTTAGACTGTATTAGGTTAATGACACCCATTTCATTTTGACTATATGCATTTAGACTGTATTAGGTTAATGACACCCATTTCATTTTGACAATATGCGTTTAGACTGTATTAGGTTAATGACACCCATTTCATTTTGACTATATGCGTTTAGACTGTATTAGATTAATGACACCCATTTCATTTTGACAATATGCGTTTAGACTGTATTAGGTTAATGACACCCATTTCATTTTGACTATCATACCTATAATATATAGCTGTTAGACTCCCAGTGTTGCGAGGAAGAGCCGACACAATAATCCATTTAAAAGGTGCTAGTAAAATGTAAATAATTCCAATTCTTCCAAGATGTTTGCATTTTCTTTAGTACGTTGTTCTTGAATGTTGCTTCTTTATATTTTCCTTTCCTGTGAGTTTTCTCACTCATGTGACTATATATATATATAGATATATATATATATATATATATATAGATATATATATATATATATATATATATATAAAGTTTTAGCAAGTTACATGTTTCAAAGCATCAACGTGTGACTGGAAAATGGCGGCGAGACTTTGTCCGAATGATGCCAAGGCGTCGGTGACGGCGTTCCTCTTGTGGATTCTGGCATGTTGCTGGATGAACTGTTCCAAGTCCTGTACCCCAATATCGGAAATGTCCTTGAACAGACAATCGAACAGTCCGATGTAGGTGGCTGTGCCAATTAACTATGTGCAAAACTCTTGTATGGTTTTCATATGTGACTTTTATTCACAGAGGGTGTTCTAATGTAAAGCATACAGTCACACTTCGATAATTCAAACATAATTATACTTGAACATATTGCATCAATCAAAAAACTTGCAGCCTTCCGGCGCATAGCCTTCTATTACATGCAAATTTTAAAAATTTGAAATAGCTGAAAAATTTAGCCAAAAATTAAGTTATTTTTCGAAGATATACTCAACAGCTTTTGTTGTTGTGTACTTGAATTACTGGTATCGTAGTTCGATTTATCATTTTGTGTCAGGTTCTATTTTACTCTAATCTTGTGCATTGTGTTGTATCATCAATAGTTTGAATATGTAATGGGATTTTGTGCTATAGCATGTATAGTGTGTTAGGTTTACTACATACTAATTATGTTCCCTCGAGTACCCTGGGTTCGGGAAGGTACGGTGCGGTTAAGGTGGGTCAGATTAAGATAGGTTAGGTTAAAGTAGGGTATTTTTATTTAGTTCAGTTTGGTTAGGTTATGCTTATTTCTGTATGGTGTTGTGTGATATGGCACTGTATCGTACGGTGTAGTATTGTATAGTACAGGTATTAAACGAGGTTAAAATATGATGTGTTGTAGTATGCATTTATTTACAATTATTGCCAAACACAGAAGCATCAACGAGTCTTGTTTTGAGAATACGCAAACAACACACTGACGACAAATCGAGTTATTCCAAATTAAATTATTGAGACGGGTCTCAATATCAAAGGAAATTTCAGCAGACGAGATGTATTTACATTATTCAAGGTATCTTTCGTAAACATATGAAATAAAATCAATCTAAAACCATCCATGCCTATTCACATCTTACGGAGAAATAGTATCTACTGATATACAGAACTAAAACAGTGAATGTCCGAACCTCAGCGTGTTGGGTCTTGCTTTAATTTGGGTATTTCAGGTTTTATAATTGCTTACCATAACAATGTGACAGACTGCTGGTATTAGGATCAATAGACCCGGAAGCTGACGTGCCAAGTGAGGCATGCGCATTGAGTGGACAGAATAGTTCAATTCAAGGGGAGTAACCTAGGTTCCGAAAGGGGCTATAGTAAACACTGTGCTGGTTCGGATGGGCTGCTGAAATTTGCTTGTTTGTTTTTTTTTTTTGGGGGGGGGGGCTATTTTCTGATTTGTTTCATCGATTTTGCATTCCCCAGGTCTAATAATCTTGCTTTCTCATTACGCAACAAGGTTGTCAAAAATATCTTTCAACGCGCCAAAAAGTGTCATTTCGAATTGGTCATAACTCTCATTCGGCCCTGAAAATGTTTTCGCCGAATCGATATAAAGGCTACTGTTCTTAATTTTATCCTAGACAAATTTTCCTACTTAGAAAAACGTCAATTTAACATATTTAACACGAGATCTCTAGCTGGCGTAAACTAAAAGTCTAAATTCTGGCCTACAATGCGCTCTGGTATTTTTATTTGACAAGCTTGTAAAAGACTACGCCTAACTTTAGGTGGCGTAATTTATTTATTCGTGTTAGTGGTCGAATTGATTCCAGGCAAAGTCGATAGGAATTGTTCGCATGAACTGGAGAAACACCGCTACTCACCCACAACCTGTTCAGTTTGATGAAGGAACTCTTCAGGGTGTAGGTACAGATTAGTACCCTGATGTACGGCCTATCCCAGGATACTTTTGTGAAGGGTGTTAACACCAGCGTAGAACAAGGTGTTCATGTCTCCGAATTTGCCTTATAGAGTCTGTGTGAGCTTTTCCTTAGCTTGCTCAATCATTTCCCTGGAAAAATGTCAGGTAATTATAACTTTATTGAAAATTTCAGCAAGATTACGAGACTTTTCTTTCATTATGTATGAATTTCTGTCATGGTTTATGTGCTTTTTTATACATAAAGTAATGAAATGTACACCAGTTGCGCCGAAAACAAACCGTAAGCACCATGTCCGATACAAAAGAAGTTATAGAAAAACAGCAAATACTCCCCCCAAAAAGCAAAAAAATTCCCTGCTGTAATGTTTGTAATTACTTTTTCATATAAAGGTTAAGTTTTGGAAATTAGGAGGCATTTACCATGAATAATTTTCCAAAAACCCAATGAAAAGTTTCAAATGCTGTATTAATTACAAGCCGTACGAAAAGTTGCTTACAATTTATCACCATTTGATAATTTCGCTCTGCCTTGATTTTTACAGAATAATGGTAACATTTACGCTCTGCATTGATTTTTGACAAAATAATGGTAACATTTACACTCTGCATTGATTTTGACATAATAATGATAATATTTATTATCTGCCTTGATTTTGACAGAATAATGATAATATTTATTATCTGCCTTGATTTTGGTAAAATAATGATAACATTTACGCTCTACCTTGATTTTGACAGAATAATGATAACATTTACGCTGTACCTTGATTTTGACAGAATAATGATAATATGTATTATCTGTCTTGATTTTGACAGAATTGTCATGAAATTGTGTATGATTTATATCAATATGTATATGTGATCGAAAATGTATTCGGGTTTCGTTGCCGCGTGCAGCGTTACCCTAGGGTGGTTTATTTTTTTCGGCTCTAGTTATTTCGAAATACTGAGCGCGATTCACCCCATGCTGCATGTGCAAATTGCCTGCAGTGAAAACCCAAGTAACTAGCTGCGCATATTTGTCACAGCTGGGGTACATATAGAGCAAATTCTCTATAAACAAATTATAATACGACGAGTCTTGTCAGAAAGCTTACCTCTTTACGGGAGCAATCTTCAGCTGTAGAGGTATGTGAAATTTAAGATTGCATTCTTTATTACTATTCGTTTTATATGACAGAATTGTTTCATATATTAGATGTTTTTGAATTTATTCTAAATTCTACAGAGAGTCAATACCTAGGTCATATTAGAAATACTAAGTCTGGTTCGAGTTAGCTATTTGTTGTAACTGAACAGACATATTGAATTTAATTATACGCTGCATGTATTGAACGATTAATGTAATGTGTAACGAATTCATGTGCGCGCATGCGCAACATATATCAATGCAAAAGTACTAACCGTGTCATATGTAATACACGGTTTAGTTGTTATACTTTTAGCTGTCTTTGTGTATGGTTTGGTGATGTGGAGTCACAAAACTCTGTGTGGTTTCTTGTGACGTGTGTCTGGTGACGTTGGCTCGGAAGAGAGTACTGGTGTTCTCGATGTGAGGGACCAAGGCTTCGCGACCATCGGGTCTGTGTTGAATGAGAAGGCTCTCGAGGGATCCTTCAACAGACTGGGAGGGGTGGACCATGCGTGGTGGCTCCTTGACCATTGACTGGAGCGGGTGGAACCGGAAATACATCTTGGTCGTCAACTGGACGCCACGATAGTTATATATATTACGTGTTCCATGTTATTGTTATTTTCACTATTGTTATCTGAGCAAAATTACATGCATTCACATTTCGTTATCGCTATATGTGTGATAGATTCATAATTTCATGCATTCCCATTTCAATATCGTTATATGAACGATAGATTCATAAATTCATACATATTCCAATATCGCTTGATGAAGTGGTAAATTGATGAATTGATAAATTGATGAGTTGATTGATTGATGAATAAATGAGTGTTATATTGATAAGTGCATAAATCACATGCTTTGGTCACCCTTGGTGCTTAATAAGACCTTGTTTATATTGGGGTGTAGATCATATACTCTTATTTGTTGATTGGTGATAGGACGTTATTCACGTTTGTTTAAAATTCCATTCGTTAAATTCATCTTTGATTTTTCTCGTGGAGTTACTTGTTGTTGATAGTTCCATGTTAGGAACTTTATAATTTTCCTTATCTTTTTGTTATAATGGTGTCAGATTTGTTCATCTTTAAATTGCGTTTATAAATAAACATCTCATTAACGCAGTTGCTTTCGGTGTCTTCACTAATCCAGTCCCAACCCGGCTTCATCCTGTGACAAGAATAATGATATCATTTACGCTCTACCTTGATTTTGACAGAATAATGATAATATTTATTAAAGAGAAAGAGCGGGGAAAAACACTTCGAACAAATATGCACACATTTTTGTTAAGAACCAGAACCGTTATCTTAAAACACAAATGTCCAGTGACATAACCGCAAAAAAAGTTAACCCGACGTACAGTGTGCGTACATACAGAATTATAAAACGCACGGAGGGACGGACTTGGGTAGCACTATAGCCACCTTCCATGTCCGTGTAAAGGCCTAAGAAATCAAACTTGCTGAAAGTATACATCTTTATACCAGTAAATGTATGAGTTTACGGTTCTAAATCACGCATGCCTAGATGATTATCTAAGTTATCCGCAAAAAAGGCTGTGTCAGCTTAAAACTAGATCAAGTCAAGTAGGTTAAGTTTACAGTACAAGTTAGAATTGGTGGGTTTTTTACGGTACTTTTCGCAAATTATTAGCTATATCATGCCGACAAAATGGGAGCTAAGTACCTTTCGCAAGGATACATTGAGGCAGCCAACCAGGGTATGGGTAGGGGTGGGGGTATCAAAACCGCGACCCTTGGATTACGAGTCTGATCCTGTACCAACTGAACTACCGCGGCTTCCTTTAAGTTAGAAATGTATGCATAGATAGAAGATCCGCTCGCTCGCATGTATTTCACTTGGCAGCTGAGAATTCTCACCTGCAGTACTGTAAACAGCGCAGTGGTAAAGACAACCCGAATTGTTCCGAACGCATACGCATCATTATTGTTGTTGTTGTTGTTATTATTATTATTATTATTATTATTGTTGTTATTGTTGTTGTTGTTGTTCTTGTTGGTGGTGGTGGTGGCGGTGTTGTTGTTTTTGTATTCCAGCAGTTATTGACTAACAAGCTTCAGACTTAAATAATTTGTTCCTTGAACCATTCTCAATCATTTTACCAATTCATAAACACACACAAGCTGACACAAATAATTACAATATCCTGTCTCTGCTCTAAGCGGACGGAGTAATTAACAATACAGAACCATACTTAAATGATGGAGTGCATATACAACGATGTCTTTAGCACCCACGGGAATGTCAACTTGAAGAAATAACTTTTTCTCAAAGGTCGAGTTTCCAAACCGTACTGTTGGGTTAGGAAGGGTAGGTAGCATATGTTACTCGTGAGTTGCGATTAGTCAAGAAACTTGGTTATTAGTCCTTATCAAACAAGGTGTGATAATCCCAGCACGCAGTAGCTAGTCCCGGGATGTAAGGCGTCGACTTTAATTAACCTTTCACAACGGTTAATTTCGACAATATTTGATCAGTCGTGAAACCATGTCAAACCCAATCTGTAATTCACTGTATCAAGTACCTATCGTAGCCAAACACCCAATACAATCTCGATTAGGAGCGAATTTCTTTGAAGGAAACTACGTTTAGACTTGGTTTAACTAAAATTGGTCCCCGTCTTAGAGTGCAATCTCGTTTTTAAGGAAAAAAAAAGACATACTATCTTCAGTAGTGCGAATCAGTTTGACTAATTGGAATTCCACCTTTGTAGTACCGGGCATGCGTAGTGGAGAACCGCACACTATTTTCAAGGTGTACTTCTAAGACTTACTTTCAAGAAAGACAATGATAGAATGCATAAACTCTCTGCCGTTCCCACGGCCACGTGAACAATACTTTAATTGTGGCTGTAACCACTGATAGCCGAATGTATTTAAAGGTTAGGTAGTACAGTTCAGCTCTAATGCCTGGTGGACTTTGGTTCAAGCTCAAATGGTGGAGATGAGTTTTTCTCCAGGTCTTACAAAAAATATAGCTTAAATTTAACAACAACGACAACAATAAGAGCAATCTTCGTTTCTCATACACTTGCGTGTCCGCAGGTTTAAAGGTTATGTTTAGAAGAAAGGTCACATACATGGCAACTTACTGGAGATGAACTTCTCGCCTGGAACCTGGACGACGGGGCCGGACTTCATATGGCTCAACAGTGTACCGGCCAGAGCTGCAATAAGTATTGTAGTGTTATTCTGTTTGCCTGAGTTACTAAAGGAGTAACATGAAATGTTACTGTCAAAAGTATACAGCCTTGATGCACTGAGTAAAGAGAGATTATTTGTGTGTATTTTTTCAGACTCACAATCAACATCTAGTTTGATTGGGAAAAGCCGGAATTAAGTTCTGAGTTGTTTTGTTGTTTTGTTTTTTCTTCAGAATTCCCAGTTTACGAGCCCATCTTACTTACGGTGGCTGACTCAGAAATACTGGTGTGCATCAGAGACGCACAAAAACGTTTCTGGTTCGTCTGGGCTAAGCCAGCGTTAAGGTGTTTTGTCTAATGACTTAAGTTAGTTTGGGGGGGGGGGGGCAATAAAAGTAAAGCGTCTTGCCTAAGGACACAACGCGGTTGCCGACCAGGCCTGGTCTGGGAATCGAAACCGGTACTCTAGCGTAGAAGTCCAGCATACTAACCACTGAGCTACAGTGTCACTCATATAGTTAGAGAGAGAGAGAGAGAGAGAGAGAGAGAGAGAGAGAGAGAGAGAGAGAGAGAGAGAGAGAGAGAGAGACTGTATGTTCGGTATTTAATTGTTCCGAGTTTTCTTTGTATTATCAAAGAAATGTTCAATAAAAAGCATAATTTTCTCAAAGTATGACAAAATTATATTTTTAAACAGAAATAAAAATTACAGTCTTGACTTTCTAAATGCGTGCTTCACGTGATTTTTCAGTGGAAATACTCGTCTGGTTTCTATATTCTAAAAAGAAAAAGAGAAAAAATTAAAAAATTAAAAATACAAATAATTACGGAGCAAGGAACATAACCGATGAACCAATAATAATAATAATAATAATAATAATAATAATAATAATAATAATGATAATAATAATAAAGAAGAACCCAGTAACTGGGGTGGAGGTGGGTGGGAATGGGGTTAAATCGTTAAGTGCAAGCCTGTGCAAAACTGTTTTAAAGATCTACTAAAATATTATTTGTATCCAACCTTCCTGAATAATCAATCAACTTCATAAATAATTTATTAGATCAATTGAAGTTTTTTTGTAAATGTATGATTAAAGTTCATGTACACAGATTGCATTTTCTTGTATAAAAGACAAAGAATTAGAAACAACTTCTACAAAGCACTAATCCCTATTCATTACACACAATACAAAGCAGTAGTCTCTCTCTATTATACACTATACAAAACAGTAATTTCTCTCCATAATACACTATACAAAGCAGTAATCCCTCTCCATTATACACTAAGCAAAGCAGTAATACCTGTCCATAATACACTATACAAAGCAGTAATCCCTCTCCATTATACACCATGCAAAAATCAGTAATCCCTCTCCAGTATACACTATACAAAGCAGTAATCCCTCTCCATTATACGCTATACAAAGCAGTAATCCCTCTCCATTTTACACTCACATACACGTAGATACATGTAAGAGACATCTACAGTCATTTTATCTAGTTATATATATATATATATATATATATATATATATATATATATATATATATATATATATATAAATGAAAAACAGTAAAATTTAGGGTAAACACGGAAGATGAAGCAAAGGTGAAGACAAGAGGAGAATTTTTTTTTGTATATGACAAGCTTGAAGAACAGTTTTCAACTATACATTTTGTGTAGATAGGAATTCTCACATTCAAAACGCTCATTGGCTGTTGCTTAAAGTTTAGGATATCTTCGGGGTTTGTTTGTTTTGTTTTTTTATTGTTTTTTTTCAAGATCTTCGCAAGGAAGGACCAATGACGTTTTTTTTTTTCAAGATCTTTGCAAGAAATGACGAATTAAGGTTCAGTCTGGGTTTATGTTCTATCATAGCGTTACTCTTTCGTGACATCTCAGGTCACGTCGTGGCGAAGATCTATCCTTATCGTGCTGCAAGTCATGACTTATCTTGAAATGGAGAAAATTCAGAATTTGAAGGGATTAAGGACTCGTGTTAGTTGCATATCAGAATTTGAAGGGCTTGAGGACTCGTGTTAAGAGGATATCAGAATCGGAAAGGCTTGAGGACTCGTGTTAGGAGGATATCAGAATCTGAAAGGCTTAAGGACTCGTGTTAGGAGGATATCAGAGTTCGGTTGAAGTTCACCATACTGACGTTTTTCACAATATGCAGATCTTTCTCTATATTTGCATTTTGTAGCGGGATTGACAACTTTTAGGATGAACTCATCATGTGTGGACTTTCTTTTTAACTTGAATATTTGTTTTCTTTTTCTGCGCATTCTATCAATGAATAAAATCATTTTAACACTTTAAACAAATCACGAGGATTAGCTAAAGCTGATAGTATTAAAATACTTAATCCGTACTGTCCCATCATATTTTGTGCACGCACTGTACTGAAGTAACCTGGGAGCAACTTTCACTGAATGGGACAAATTGCACAGTTTACTATGTACACTGTGTGATATTTACATACACAAAAAAGATAATCCAACACTTACGAGTTCTTATCTTAATGGCCGTGCAATTCATGGTGTGTTTCCTAATTTTGTTGCCAACAGAAAGGAAAAATGTTTTTGGAAGGGAGAAAGGATGGAAGTCAATAGGGCTGAACTCTGTTACAGTCTCAATATTTCATGTAGATTTAAAAGTCTATGCTATATATTAAAATCAACACTTAGCAAAGCAAATAACAGTTAGCAAAACCGACCTGTTTACTGACAAATCCGCAGATATATTATTTGAGTGGCAGACGGCCGGATAGATAGATAGATAGATAGATAGATAGATAGATAGATAGAAAGTTAGACAGATAAACAGATACATACATACATACATACATACATACATACATACATACATACATACATACATACATACATACATACATAGGCGAATGGACAGATACATGAATCGATAGGTAAATGAATAATACACAGATTGATGGATAGACAGATAGTTGACTAAATGGATGGATGGATCGATAGATACAGTGTATATGTATTACTGAATGCGTGTATAGATTGATGTGTGCCACATTCCACAGTCAAGCCGCCTGTTAGAAGGTCAATACGATAGTAAGGGAAAATGTTAACTCTGTGACCTGTTTCGTCATCTTAACTGCAATAATGCCATAGTAAGGGAAAATGTTAACTCTGTGACCTGTTTCGTCATCTTGGCTCTAACAATGTCATAGTAAGGGAAAATGTTAACTCTATGACCTGTTTCTTCACCTTGGCTGTAGCAATGCCATAGTAATGGAGAATGTTAACTCGTGTTTCTTCATATTGTCTGTAATTTGAAATACTCGAGATATTTTAATTAAACTTTATTCAGAACACATCATGACTAGAATACATCATGACTAGATCACATCATGACTAGATCGTGTTTGCGCATCAGAGTCACATCCATACCCCATACTTCAAGGTCACCTTGATGGAGCATTTGTCTCTGTTTCTTGTTTGTGCTACCCAATCCCAACCTTGTCAAGACAATATATCATGTATTACGTGCAGCTCTTGTTTAAATTAGTTAAGTCATGTAGGAAGTAAATAGTAATATAGTTTTTTTTTCAAAATAACTCTTGACCATAACCAAGGTTGCTGTAAATACCAGCCAATGTCCAAAGTAAAAACATTTTCCTGGTCTGAAAACGACCAAAATATTGCCTAGGAAAACTGATATTTACACTAAAAATACATTCTTCATTTTTCTTTATTTAGAAGTCTAGATGCTCCGACACCATCTCCCAAATCCAAAATGTCGAAGTACATAGGGCAAATGTCATGATGACGATCAAATCAAACTAGGATTAGAGAGATGAAGATGAGGAAGATGTGTTGTCTTGGCAGTCACTTGACCAACTTATCTTATTCCTGTAGCATTTCTTTATACTGATAACTGTGTTTTCTATACTATTTTGTACAGATTTAATTCATTATATTTTTTCGGGTGTAAAAATAATTATAGACAAAAGTACTGATAATTTCCCCATAATTGATTACACTTAGCCTATTTGACTAATAAAAGGTTCTATTTACAAAGATTAGAGGAGAAAAAGTAATGCTTTAATGGATTGATGGTATATGAAAATTAGATGGGAAAAATACAGACAATATGTAAAAATTTATAATATTCTTGCTATGAGAAGTAGGTGGTATAGATGATTCACTTTTACACCTAGATGCCTCTTTTGGAGCATGTGTCATCCACGGTAACATTCATTATGCTGGCATGCCTGCGGTTTATTTAATATTGCAACATTGAAAACAGATATTTATTTTAACACCTTTTTTCAAGTCATTATTTCTTAAATAACAGGAATCGTCACCAGCAGTAAGGGCTCTTTAAACGTGCTAAATTACTTCGTTTGGTGTAAAAAAAAAAAAAAAAAAAAGGGGGGGGGGGAGAAAAAAAGTCGCCCTAGCAACGAAAATAGCACGTATGATAATGTGCTAACAGTGCTTTATGTGTTGGATAATGAAGTGCATACATTACTTGCTTAGTTGTTGTATTTAATATGTGTCCAATACCAGTAAAAGCATTGATACTACAGCCACAACTTTATGTGTGCTTTCCAAAAGGACCACCGTATTAGTAATCTCTCATTACTCTTTGCTATATGGCGAATCTCCCAATCATTGATAACTACTCCACATAATTAGCATAATAAGTTCTTTAACATCAAAAATTTTCTTTTTAAAGTTTAGCCACATGATTGTAAAGTGATGTTTGCTCCAAGGGGAAAACGTAATGAAAATTGGTTGAAAGACATCAAAGTTATGAATTGGTACCTGTTATACAGAAGAGCTGACCAAGGTGACAGAGCAGAACACCATTTAGCCCATCTTCGCTAGCCATGTGTCGTCGATCCACATTGTTCCACATCGACCCTTGGCATATGTAGCTAGTTAAAGCAATGTTTTGAGCAATTACCCTCTTGCTGATGAAGAGTTACTGTCCATAGCAAGCAAAATATACTAACCAATCAGAGCGGTCATTACTTGGCCTGCCAGGTTTACAATATGGTAAATTGCATGATGTTCATATAAATTAACTCGAAAGAAAATACGTGTATGAAAGGTTTATTTTAGAGCAATTGACATGTCGGTGTCTACATAAGCTGCTTTGTTTATTCCAAATCATCTTCCCACGTAGATTAGGCAAATGAAACAAGCGATTTGATTGGATCAGTTTCTTTGAGCAGAATTAAATCAGATCGCGACGCAGCATGCACTGTTTTGCCTAGCTAGAGAACTTTTAATTACGGTTTTAATGGGCGCGGCCATATTTGTATCACGTCACATTTCGCCATTGCGGTACTGATAATGACCAGTTATTGGTACTGTGGAAGCTATGTTCGTACATATTTACTGCAAATATCATTTTTTTGCACAAGCATTTAGACAAACAGTGCATCGCTGTAAAACACAATGTTGTGAACTGACTACTCTAAAGTTTCATTGTTGTTTTAATTTAGACCTTTTCTCGTGTAATTTTGTATTACTAGTTCATTGTTATCCCGAGGCTGTAATTCATGGAATAATTCTTATTTTCCTCACTTATTTATTTCATAGTTCTAAAGTTTTTGAATTATTTCACTTATTTGATCAAATTGTCTCCAAAATACATTTTTACTTAATTTTTGTGGTCCTGATCAATTACTTCAGCCTAAATAGGTTATATTTTTCTTTCCTTTGCTTTTGTTCAATTCTTTTTATTTTTTGTTCACTAATTCTCATATTCTTTTGTTGTTGAGAATATTACACATCTATGTACATAATTGAATTATATACATATCGATAAATAAACAAACTAATTAATTATTTAAATAACTATATGTTAGTAATTTAAGTAACTATTTGTTACAAATTTCAGCCAATAATTACATTAATTAATCGATAAATAAATACAATTACATCCATGATATCGATGAATAAATACAATTACATCCATGATATCGATAAATAAATACAATTACATCCATGATATCGATAAATAAATACAATTACATCCATGATATCGATAAATAAATACAATTACATCCATGATATCGATAAATAAATACAATTACATCCATGATATCGATAAATAAATACAATTACATCCATGATATCGATGAATATCAAATTTGTAAATGTCCTGAGACTTAAAGGTATAAACGATGGTGCCTATCAAAGACTTCGGTTACATCTGCACCATCCTTTCTCTCATTTTTATCAAATTCATGTATTTAATTAGTAATTATAAAGGTGATTATTTGCTTATTTACTTATAAAACAGTATGAATGAAAATTGTTATTTCTTCCCACAAACTACTTATATTACAAAATCGTAAAAAAATAAGATTTGTTTTAAATCGGAAATATTCTATTATAGTAACTGCTTTTTCAATTTTCAAGAAAAGGAAAAATGTAATCATAATGCCCATGGGTATGCATAGTTTCTTCGAATGTGTGACTACGTATCAAAGAGGTAAACAATGAAACCACCAAATCTATCAAATGGTTGATTTTCTAATTACTTGGACAGTTCGGTCTATTTTTCTTTTACAGAGATAATTTTTCAAATTTCAAAATTTCTCTGTAAGTTAAAATTTGACAACTATTTTTTTTAAAAATTAAATTTCTAGTTCCATTAAGATTAAATAGACAGTAATTGCTCAATTTTCCTGCGGGATAATTTTCAATAAGGACCTTCATTTTGTGAACAATGGTGTGTCGATCAAAATGTAATTTTGTGTGTGTGTGTGTTTTACTTATATTCTGATGCAACTGTTTACTGTATTGTTTGAGAATAAACATTCGAAGATTTATGCGGAATTAAAGTTGATTTATAATAATAAAGGAATATAGAAGTATTTTGAGGCGTATCCTGTTTTATTTAGTCTTTCTCATGTCAGGCATATATAGAATCAGTACCTTAATGACGGACGCGTGTCATGTAGTGGACAGGGGGAGGTAAATATGGAAGAACTGTCCACTTGATAGGTCAATATGTGCCAAAGGTTCGATGTGGAACAAAGTTGATTGATGACCCTTGACTTTAGCCAGGCCGCTTCGTAATCTGTCAAGTTTAGTACCCTAGTTATTACATAACAAATCAAGAAGTAACGTCTTAAGATTGGGAAGTGGTCCGTTGGAATGCTGAATAAGCAACGCTTGATTAACAGCTGGTGTCGACAGGTTGAGCTTGGGAATTCATCAATTAGTGATCCTGAAAATGTACACAAGAATTGTAATCATATTTCATCACTGTTTTAAAAAAGAAATGAAAACAATTTAGAAAAGCAGATTTCTGACTGAAGTATGTTTCTGAAGGTATTTCAGACAGAAAATGCATATATGTTCGGTATCGAAAACAGAGATACGTGAATGTCGGTCAGTCATAAGCAAGAATTGAGAGAGGCTCCTTAGGGGGTGTTGTACGCAAATTTTTGAAGGCCAAATACTTCAAGCACCTAGAAATATATCACCAGCAATATGACTGTGATTAACATGTTAAGATCCTAAAATAAATATGACCAATTAGGTGTCATTCTTTTCTTTTTTTGAAATTTACTTCCTTGTCAAGTAAAGAACTGGGTAACTAGCCGCAGAAAAATAGCTACACTAAATCTACTGTACATAATACTGCAAGAAGGATATTTGCTTGTTCTTTTTCAAGATTCCTTTGACTATACTGATTCATACCGACTCTTTGATGTATTGTTTAATGAGATAAACTAGGAGATTGTGGCTGCTAATTACAATACAGATATTACCGTTAGTAGTCTATAATGAAAACCATAACTGTCACAGCTGATGTACAGCACATTAATGTGGACTCTTTGTATAACGATGTCAACACTGACAACAAATAACAGTTTTGTTAACTGAATTAGTTCATCACAGAAAGAAACAATTATAACGAATAAATTTTGATTAAAAATAGAAAAGAAAGAAAGAAAAAAGAAAAAGAGAAGTCAACATGGTCACGCTTCTGCTGAAAATCTTCCCGACATCGTTGTACATTCACTATCAGAAAGGTAATTGATCCACATGTCGGGCCCCACTTTTAGACAGAGACATTGTCACGTGGTGGCTTGTGCAACTTGGCGGTGGTGGTACCAGGTGGTGGTGGGGGGGGGGGATATTTACATGACAAATGACTCAGCGGATTTGGCATTATTTTAGTCATCGGTAAATTCACGATGACAAATGACACAACGGATTTAAAATTATTTTCGTTATCCGTAAATTTACGATGATATTAAATATTTCAAGATAAAAAAAGCGCAAGTATTTTCTAAGCTAATTAGTACATATTCACGACCGGTTGAAGCGAGCTTTGTCTGTTTAATTACCAGCAAATACTGAGACGTTTACCTCAGAAAAGAGACACGAGTCTCCTCAGACTGTGTCTGAAAACATAAGTTAATAGCAATATATTGTTAAATATTGTCCGAAAATTACAGGGCATTAAATATTATTTTGGCAAATAATATTTGTTGGTCGAAAGAATCCATTGTCCGAAAAATTACATAAAATACGGTATTTGTTTTCAAATAACATTTACTAGTCCATTTTTTATTCACACTGCCTTCACAAAATGTCTGCTACTAAAATCTAACACGGTAACAAGTTTCTGGAACATTATGTCAGTAGAGAAGGCAGTAAAAGAAGTTCTCGGGTACAGAAAATCCAAAAGAGAAGAGTGGATCAGCCAACGAACTTGGGAAAAGATAGAACACAGGAAAAAGATCAAGGCACAGATGCTAAATCCGAAAACACAGCTATTGAAAGAGAGGCTGAGCAAAAAATATACAGTAATGGACAAAGAAGTAAAGAAGAGCGCAAGGAAGGACAAGAGAAAATTCTTCGAAAACCTCGCCACCGAGGCAGAAAGAGCAACAGAACGGAATATGATGACACTATACAATACAACCAAGAGGCTGAGAGGTGACTATGGAACTAACCTAGATGTATCTATCAAAGGAACAGATGGAAAAAAATCTCATCAGAGAAGTAGAAAATAAAAAGAACATTTTGAGACCATCCTCAACAGACCAGAATCCGATCAGACAACCAATATACCTTGAGCGCAAAAAGATCTGGAGATAACCAAGGAGAAAGTAACCAATGCCATCAAGAAACTAAAAAGTAGAAAGGCACCTGGCGAGGATGAGATCTGGGCAGAAATGTTGAAAGCAGATGTAAGAGGAAAACCAAAACACCTCTATAAGATACTCCAGAAGATATGGGACACAGAGAAAACACCCGAAAAATGGAGGACTGGCCTCATCATCAAGATCCCAAAGAAAGAGGACCTGGGCAATTGTAACAACTGGAGGGGCATTACACAGCTCTCTCTGACTAGTAAAATCTTCAACCGGATTATCTTAGATCGCATCGCACCTACGTTGGAGGGAATCATCAGGAGAGAGCAAGCATGATTCCTCAAAGGTCGTTCGTGCACTGAGCACATATTTACCCTTCGACAGATACTGGAGCAAACGACACAATGGAATAACTTCTCTATGTGATGCTCATTTATTTCGAAAAGGCATTTGACAGCGTGCATCAGGATCTTTGGAACATTCGTCGGAGCTACGGAATACCACAGTAGTTGGTAAATATCATCAAAATCTTATATAACGACTTCAGTTGCAAGGTCATTTTGGAGACCAAGCAACATACAGTTTCAAGGTTAGGACCGGAGTGAAACAGGGATGTATCCTTTCCCCCTTTCTATTCATCCTTGCAATGGACTGGTTGATGAAAAAGACAACCAAGGACAAGAATCGAGGAATTCAATGGTCACTAACCTCCTTCTTGGAAGATTTGGACTTTGCAGATGATGCTGCCCTCTTACCTAGTCGCCATCAAGACATCCAACAAAAGACAGACAGGCTGGTAGCAGTAGCAGACACAATGGGTATGAAAATTAACCTAAAAAAACTAAGCTTTTCAAGAAAAACAACACAGTCGAACAAACCACCACCATCAACAAGCAGGGAGCAGACGAGATCATAGAGCTCATGTACCTTGGCAGCAAAGTTACAACCGATGGAGACAGTGAACCAGAGGTTGTATCCAGATTGACAAAAGCTAACAAAACCTTTGCCATGCTGCACATAATATGGAAATCAGAACAGCTCTCTCTTAGGACAAAACTAAGAATTTACACATCAAATGTACTAAGCATACAGCTATATGGATCCGAATGCTGGAAGAACACCCAAGCCATCAGCAAGAAACTGGACTCATCCACACCAAGTGCCTTAGAAATATAAAAAGAATTTTTTTGGCCTAACATGATACGGAATGATGAACTGATGACAACGTGTAATGCAAGGCCTCTATCAGACGAGGTTAAAAACACACATATGGAGATGGCTTGGACACGCCTTAAGGATGAATCCAGACAGCCTGCTAAGACGGAACTGAAATGGACACCACAGAGATTCTCAAACTATAGGTCGCGGCCCACTTGTTGGCCGTGGGCTTGCTGCAGATGATATATTAGCCATACATAGAATACCCAGAAGTGAGCCGCGGGTGACAAAAGTTTGAAAAAAGATTGACATAGGGTATAATCGTATGATCACATAAATGTAGCCAAAATTTTAAGCAAAAAAAATTGTTTTTTTGTTAAATGGAACTCACGTCCACATTACTCCTTCAGATGGTATATGCATTCCATTTACCTTTAGGTTCCCTTTAAAAAAAATCATGAGCAAAGCCTTTTGAAACAGATAACCAGTCTAGAAATCAAGTGGTACACTCACGTCACCTAGCAACAGACAAGAGTATTGGATCAGTTCCAATTGCAAACATTGAAACTCCTGATGTTATGTGATTTATAGTAATTCTTATTTGCTTTTAGGAAATAGACAACATTGATTTACGAGAATAGGCGATAGTTTAGGAGGAACCTGACGATTATTTCGACAAATATGGAATCACAGGTGAAGAGGGAGACAATGGAGAAAACTGGGGAAAAGAACCTAAAAAACCGTATGAATGGACTCAAGAACTGTCATTCAATGATGACCGCATGGAAACTCCACCCATTCTAACATCGACAAATATTTCTTGATAATGAATATGTGCCCAATTAAAGCTACATGGATTTAATTATAAACTCTTGACAGGTTTTGAGTGATACCATCACACAGAATAGAAATAAGTATGCAATTTACGCACATACTTCTTTCTTAAGAGTAAAATAAAATTATACTTGTTTTATTAATATTATATCTACTGCTTTTAAGTTCAAATGTACAAACTGTGTGCATTTATCTTTCAGCTACGTGAACAATTGTATCCCAAAAACAATTTTACTATAGCGCAATCACACAATACATGAAAAACTGATTCATCTCTTTCGCTACAAATAGAAAATAACTTATCTTCTTTAATTCCCATTTTGTAAAGAAGAACATTTGTGGGTATAATTATTTATGTGAAGAACTTTAAATTGAAACAATTCTAGATGAGTATCTTTTGTACACTTATGTGTCAATACATATTTATTTTTCCAGTAAAAAGTCTCATTTAAGTTGAGATCAAGTTTCCATTTATGGTAAACCTTTGGATATAAATTATTTTTCATTAAAAATCGAAAAATAATTTGACAACCTTTCTTTTGTTGAGTGAGTAATTATAGTAAATATGACATAGCTGGTTTTTTAAATATAAAATCTAATGTTTCTAATGTATGATAAATCAAATAGTCATTGATAGTAACATTAGTACCATCATATTGTAAAAAAAATCTTATTCTACATAGAAAATTATTACAACTTATAAACTGATTATTCCATGTGAAATCCCAATTGTATATACTACACAGTTATCCAGATCTTTATAGAAAATGATGTGACCTCTGACTCTATTATTAGCATTGAACCACACAGGCTCAGCAACAAACGCTTGCCATGATTCAGTCCTATTTATTTCTAGTAGTATATACCAACTAAATAAAATATCCTTTCAAAACTTGTTCTTCATATCTCTAGAAATCTTTTTAATAAATTTTATTTCGAAAACAAAAATATCAAATATTTCAGGACATGTTTGAGTTAATAACTTTTTCCACTTAGCTGTATTCAAAATAAATCTACGTATCCAGGTTGCTTTTATTGCAATCATACACATTTTAATGTTAATCAAGTTGAATCCTACTTTGGAATATTACTGAGTACAGACTGGTCTTTGTATCTTATTATTTGACTTATCCCATAAATAATTATATTAGAAAACAAAACAATATTTCATTAGGTTTATTTTTAATAGTTTCTGATGGATTAGGTAAACAGAGAATCTGGCAATTCTTCTTAAATACAGCAAGGCTGATAGTAGTAGGGTGGGGGTATTGAGGGACAAAAAGGGCACTTGGGGGACGTACGAGAGTTTAACATGGAGAGGGCACTTGGGGGACGTACGAGAGTTTAACATGGAGAGGGCACTTGGGGGACGTACGGGATTTTAACATGGCGGGGACACTTGGGGGACGTACGGGAGTTTAACATGGCGGGGGGTCTCTATAAGGATAACGGGAGGGAGGGAGGGAAACAGAATTAATCTTTCTTGAAAAAGGGTGGTCCTGAGGAGGACCGTTGGAGGAATATTTTTATTTCCTCCAACATTTAGTAAAAAAGTTTAGGAAGGTGGTGGATCTTTTTTTCTTGGTTGGTAGTGTTGGTGGTAGCCAGTCAGGATGTTTCATCCGCCTGAATTTATCTTGGATTTTCATCCAATTTAAATTCAGGCGTTCAAACTCCATTTCTTTCCTGGCCTGTTCTTTCTTGGAGCGTTCAAGAGCCCACAAGATTTTAATTTGAGCTACTTCCTTTTCTAAAACTTTCTTTAACAATTCCTTCACCATGTGAAGGTTCACCTCTTCTCGCCTGGCGTTACTGGCGGGTGGATACAACCATTCATCTTGTTGAACAAGGTGAAGGAAGTTCTCCACTTCATGCAATAAATCCAGACTTCTCTTGATGAACCCCACACGGCAAGGGGTTGAGGAAGTTTTTACTCTTTCCTCCACCAAAACATCATTCACCAACCTCCTCGCTGAAATAAGAGCCGCTAGTTGGCTGGTGACAAATGGTTTGGTGGTAGGATATCTCCACCAATACTCCAACCTTTCCATCAACGACTCAACATCCACCATCCTATCCCAAGCTTCCTGCAACAATTCTACTGTATTCATTCTTCAGTGTGAAGTGTGAATGGCGCAACTGTGGAAGGCACCGCTTTATATGCGAGAAGCGCGGACGTGATGGAAAACATTCCCCTTTTTTTTCCGAAAAAAACCCACACACCACACATAACATACATGGTGAGAAGGGTTTTTTTGTATGAGAAGGGGTAGACTATAACAAAAAAAAAACATGACAAACATATAAAAAAACACACACTTATATAGGCAATATTGATAAATAATTAATCTTTTCTTGAAAAATGGCTGGTCCTAAAAAGGACCTTTTTTTGTATTGTTGTTGTTGTTGTTGTTTTGTTTTTTTTTTAACAACAGGAGCATCTCCTAGAAGGTTTTCTTTTTCTTCTTGAACTTCTTCGGACTTCGGGTCCATACAGCAAAACCCTCTTTAGACAACCTTGTCTCTCCACATAAGTTTGTCGATACCATGTAGCTGTGTCTGTAATTTTGGTTTTAGTCCATGATGCTTTTACATACATCAGGAATGCTGGATTAAACAGCATTCCTGAAACAATGTTGGAGGATTCTACACTAACCCACATGATTTGTTTTTAGGATTGGTCGTCTTGGAAGAAAAAAACCGGTGAAGCATTTATGAAACGAGCGGTTGTATATATACCTTACGATCGGATTGAAATGGATCCAAATTAACTACCAATCCAAACACGTGTTACAAGTCGGTTCGGTTTTCTTCCAATAGGAAGAAAGCGGAGGTGTGACGTCATCTCGGGTATAAAGGTATCGTAGCGTTCGTAGGAGGCTTTATTACTTTTTTCGACAGCCTTCATGGAGACTGGAAAGACAAGTACTACATCAATGTATTGGAGTGATCCTACAACGATAATGAATGCTGCGGCAATATTGAACTTTCGGCCGGAAGACTTTGATTAGATTTACTAAATCAAGAGTTTGACAATACTACTACTGCTACTACTACTGCTACTACTGTTCCAATGGTGAATGATTTTAAAAGAAGACAAATGGAAGAGATGGAAAATTTTGTCAAAAAAGCAACGGGAAGAGGAAGAAATGTTTCTTCTTCTTCAACAACAACAGAAAGAAGAAGAAGAGAGAAGAAAACAAAGTGAAGAAGAAGAAGAAATCAGACAGCAGCAACAGCAGTTACAAGAGGAGGAGAAGAAGAAGGAAACAGGAAAGGAAAGCCTCAGTCTTCAAGAAAGAACTGTAAGTCTGTTAGAAGAGGTATTATATGAGTTAAAATGGATGACTAATTTCTATAAGTATTCTTTAACTCATCAACCACCTAAACGGAAAAGACCATCACGGGCTAAACAACATTCTTCTTCTAAACCTTCCACGCCACCACCAGTGACTACCACCATAATGAAAACACCATCAGTAGCAGCAGCATTAACAGGATATGGATTGGGCCGTGGTAAAGGACTACGGCATTTGAAGTTAATTTGAAAAGTTTTGTTTTTTGAAAACCAAAAAAAACAAAAACAACCCAACGGTCCTTTTAAGGGCCCCCAGATTTCTAGAAAAGAAATCAAATTGCCAAAAAAAAAAATCAAGTTAAAACTTTAAAAAATCCCACCACCATAGTACAAGTGTGAGTGAGTGCGTGCGTGCGTGCGTGCATTTCTACTCTAAAACAAAATAACACAAAACCACTTACTTTTTTTCTCTCCAGTCTGGTGTATTCATCCAATTTTTTTACAAAAAATAATTCAGCAATATAACATATAACACCAAAAAAAATCACACACAAGAAAAAAACAAAGTTCACTTTCTGTAATGCTTGTGTGGTTTGAATTGAAACACTGGAGTTTCCTTCTCACTGTCTCTCTTGTGTTTCGTCTTCATAGGAATCCTGTTTTCCTTTTCTTCATCTTCATTCTCACTTTCGTCTTCCATTCTTCTTACTCTCTTCTTACTTTTCTTGATGATATGTTCTTCTTCTTCTTCTAGGTTTGTTAATTTTGAATCTACTTCCTCCCTCTCCTCTTCTTCTTGTTCTTGTTCTTCTTTCTTTTGTGGGCATTCCGAAGACCAATGTCCTGGTCCTTTACAATGATAGCAGATATCTTCCCTTTATTACGCTTGGGACAATCTGGAGCCCAATGTCCTTTCTCTTGACAGATGTAACAAGTATCGTCACTTTTATCTCTAGTGACAGAGGAGGGAGGAGTAGTCTTTACTCTTACTGTACGTAGTATACTTTCGAATCACTGTCTGTAAATCTCTCACCAAAAAAGCAATCTGTCTTTTTGACTCTTCCATCTTGACAGCTTGAAAGTTCAATCAACCAAAAGAAGACTGATTCTGAAGGTAAGAAGCTCTCTCTTTATATACTCTTCTGTCTCTATATAAAGGTACCTGGGTGGAAAAAAACTCAATCAGTTTCAAATCAGAGTTCAAGATGAAAAGATCACGCCCAAACCATGATAAATCAGAACCAGAACAAGAACAAACCAAGAGGCCACGGCGACGAAGGTATTCCGTGCCTCCTAAAACACCCTTAGAGGAATTACTGGCTCAAATCCATGCTAGTGACTTTGAAGACGAAATGAGTGAACAACAACAACCTGAAACCCAAACTTCCAAACCACCCAAAACCAAAACCATAGTTACTGCCAACACCAGAATCCCTGACCAAGAAAGTCCTACTACTAGCGCTACCGCTACCGTGGCTCCTGAAAATTACTATCGAATTCGAGAGACACAAAAAACACTTCTCGAAAATTTAGGACCACTGCGTATACTCACACAGTACACTTCAAAGACTTTTAAGTCTCAAGTACCTCCAGAGAAAGCCGCGCGGTTCATTACCAATTTGTGGGAATCTGTGTTACAGAACTTAAAACGGCAATGTGGAGCCAAAGAAGACGATCGCTTGAGACTAGCCATTCATCATGACCAATTGAAGAGTCCCGTTTGGATTGAATTTAGCACTCCGGCAGAATTAACGCCAGATAAAGTTATGTCTAAAATAGAACATGTACAACAATCCAATGACAAATTTACCCTCACCGATGGAAAGGCCACCGTTTACATGACCCATGTTTCTCCACCTCGAGGAAGTGGACGAAGTAGGAAACCGTTATTGGTAGACGATCTTCGTACTACCAAACTTAGTGTCGTCCAAATCAACAATACTGAAGATTCAATGTGCTTAGCTCGAGCTATTGTGGTGGGGTCGTACCTATGCTAACAAAAACGAGAGTAAAGAATGGAAAAAAGCCTGGATGAACATTAGAAAATCTAACAGACCCAAACAACGAAAAGAAGCAGAACTCTTGTTACAACAAGCAGGGATCCCTAAAGAGACTGTATGTGGTATTTCTCAATTACAGCAACTTCAAGATGTTTTGGCTCCTCATTATACATTAAAAGTTCACCCTCAAGAAGTGCGCGGTGCTCTATTGTTTCGAGGCCCCTGATTTCCTGAAGGAAAATACATTCATCTATATCACCCATCAAGAACATTTTGATACCATTACCAGTATTACTGGATTTTTGGGATGCTCTTACTTCTGTGAGAAATGTAACAAAGGGTGTAATAGTCGGGAGCAACACATTGGTTGTGGAGCAAGATGTCGAGGTTGTTTATCTGACCCACCATGCCTTCCTGAACCACAACAACATCACATGTATTGTAAAACCTGGTCGACGCCGTTTTGTCAGTCCTTCTTGCTATCAACAGCATCGCAAGACCCAAGGACAACAACAAAAATGTGCTTGTGAGTTATTACAATCGTGTTCTACGTGTGGACAGCTGATTCGTTCCAACAACTCCAAGAGACACGTTTGTGCTGGCAAGAAAAAATGTTCTATTTGTCATCAGATCGTCGATTTTGATCATCGATGTTTTATTCAAAAGCATGACAAGATAGAGAAGAAAGAAATAAAGAAAAACAAGAAACAAGTAGATTTCATCTTTTTTGATTTTGAATGTATGCAAGAAACAGGTACTCACATTCCTAATTTTTGTGTAGCCCATAGGGCTTGTGATCAGTGTATTCAAGAATCGATTCATTTTCACTGTCCTCATTGTAGTAGGATTCCAGGAGGACGTGAAAAAAATCTTTCGTGGAGTGAATACTTTGTCGGAGTTTGCTGAATGGGTTTTAGACCCTACCACCCACGACAGTTGGAGCGAAGAAGACATTCATCGTTACGGAGATTGTCATCGGTATGCGACCGTCATAGCTCACAATTTTTCGGGATACGATGGACAGTTTTTACTTAATTATTATTTGAACCATGGAACCGAACGTCCTGAAGTCACCATGAATGGAAAAAAGCTCATCTACATGAAAGTAGGACAAGTTCAATTCAAAGATTCGATGAGTTATTTGACCATGCCTTTGAGTCGCATGCCAAAAACGTTTGGTATGACAGAAATGGCCAAAGGTTACTTTCCTCACTTCTTTAACACGGAAGCTAATCAACAGGCCGTCCTACCTCATTTACCTGACCTTCATGATTACGACCCCGATGGAATGCGACCCGAACAGCGAGAAGCTTTTCACGCTTGGTACCGTGTTCACCAGAACGATCCCTTTGACTTTCAAGAAGAGATGCTCAAATATTGTCGATCGGATGTAGATATTTTAAGACGTTGTTGTGGGAAAATTTAGAGAGTTATTTCTCGATAGTGCAGAGGTCGATCCTTTGAAAGAGGCATCCACCTTACCTAAAGCCTGTTCCTTAGTCTACAGACAACATTTCATGCCCGAAAACCAACTCGCCATCATTGACCTCCAACACGGGAATTTTTGCTAGTCGTCAATATTCGGTCAAAGCTTTACGTTGGCTTCATTACTTATGTCAAAAAGAAGACAAATGGATACAACATGCTAGAAACGGTGGAGGAGAAAAAAAGATTGGAGGTTATTCTGTGGATGGTTGGAATTTAGAAAACCCGCACATTGTGTATGAGTTTCAGGGATGTTTATTTCACGGATGCCCTATTTGTTATCCTGTCCGAAACATGAAAAGTCCTTATTCAGATTCTACCATGGATCAGTTTATATGAACAGACTTGTCAACGACGACTTCAGTTAGAAAGTCAAGGTTACGAAGTGATAGAAATGTGGGAACACGAGTACGATCGACGTTTGAAAATCGATCCTGAATTTAAAACCATCACTCAAAGTTACGACGCAGCCGACATCGAACCTTTAGATCCACGTCACAGTTTATTTGGAGGACGAACCAATGCTACTCGATTATTGTACGACGTGAACGAATCCCAAGGAGAAGAAATCAAATACATTGACGTGTGTTCTTTGTATCCTTGGGTGTGTAAATATGCTCGTTTTCCTACCGGACACCCTGAAATTTTAACAGAGCACATCGACGTGGAACAGATTCGTCAATACGAAGGATTGATCAAATGTAAAGTTTTACCTCCCCACAAACTTGTTTCATCCCATCTTACCTTGCCATTGTCAAGGAAAATTGATGTTTCCTTTATGTCGGACGTGTGCCGAAATGTGTAACCAAGATCATTCCTGTCACCACACAGAGGAAGAACGGTCGATGATAGGAACGTGGGTCAGTGCCGAATTGTTTCGGGCATTGGATCGTGGATACCGTTTATTGAACGTGTATGAAATTTGGCACTTTCCAACGACAGCCCAATACCAAAAGGACGACGCCACTCATCATCCAGGCATTTTTTCGGGGTACGTGAACCAATTTCTTAAACTGAAACAAGAAGCTAGTGGTTATCCTTCGTGGTGTCAAACTCCCGAAGACCAAGTTCGATTCAAAGAAGAATACCGTGACATCGAAGGCATCACTTTAGAAGAGGTAGAAAAAAAATGAAGGAAAAAGATCGTTTGCTAAAGTGATGTTGAATTGTTTGTGGGGGAAAAATGGCTCAACGTACAATCTTACCCAAAACGGAATACGTGGACGATCCTTATCGTTACTTTAAACTGGTGGACGACAAAAAGTATTCTAGTCAAGCACGTTGAAATCGTCCGTGAGGATTTGATCATTGTTAATTTTGAAGATGAACCCAAGTTTGTGAAACCTGACAAGTTTAGTAACGTAGTCATTGCCGCCTACGTGACTGCTCATGCTCGTTTGAAATTGTATGACGAAGCATTAGAAGTCTTGGGAGATCGTGTTCTGTATTTCGATACTGACAGTTGCATTTACATTCATCGCCCCGGTTGCCCCCACCCTACCATTCAAGGAGATCGTTTAGGAGCCTGGACAGATGAGCACCCTCAAGATACCATCCTGAGTTTTGCTAGCGGTGGCCCTAAAAATTATGGGTACCGATACCGAGACCCTCAGGTCAACTTCACACCTCCTGTAAAGTCAAAGGATTGACTCTGAACTATCGAACTAACCAAGTCGTGAACTTTGAGGTTTTAAAAAATGCTCTGTTGTTCTGGACAAGTGAAAGATTTTCAAGTCGCTACGTTAGAACCTCACAAGATTGTTCGCCTACCAAATCATAAAATCGTGACTCGACCTGTTCAAAAAGTGTATCGTATCGTGTACCAAAAAGATGAGTGAGACTTCCAGATCACACTACTTTACCTTACGGACACGCCGATTTGGAGAAGTATAAAAAAAGGAAGCCCTCCTCTTGAAAAAACAGAAAAGATGTCTTCAACAACAACAACATGGGTTTTGCCTGACTATGCTGAGTGTGACAGTCGATTGAAGACGTTCAAAAATTGGCCTAAAGGGGATCGATTACCCACAGCCATCTCTTTAGCCAGAGCAGGTTTTGTTTACTTTGGACAGGGAAGTTTAGTGAAATGTTTCAGTTGTGGTGCAAGCATTCGTATGAGTCCTAAAGATTCAGCTATTGTTGGAACATACCAGATGGTCACCAAACTGTGCTTACCTTTCTTTGGCGTTTCCACCGATTACCTTACAATACTTTTCGGATGGTACAGTCGACAGGTATAAAAAAAGGAACCCCTTCCAAGCCTAACCTTCATTCTGACTTTTCACGTGAACCGAGCAAGAAGAAAAAAAAAAATAGATGAGTATTTTTTCCAGTTTTGAGGAATTTGAGTGTGATGCTGAACCATGCCATGACGAGACCGATGCCGTACGTTGTGACATCGTGGATTCAGTCACTCACCGTCGATCCAACTCAAAAGATGCAGGACGCCCTTTATGTTTTACTAATCGTACACAAAACGGTACTCCCTGCAGACCTAATGGATTGATGATACCCTTGGCTGTGTCTGGCTATTCCAAGTATGAAAATCGTCTCGAGTCGTTCCAAGACAAGTGGCCAAAAATATTTAAATGGCCCTAAACCCGAAGCTTTAGCCAGATCTGGATTTTTTTACGTGGGAGTTGGAGATCAAGTAAGTGTTTCAGTTGCGGTGTGAGACTTTGCTATTGGGAGCCTTACGACTTAGCTGACATCGAACATGCTCGATGGGTCTCCGCATTGTCAGTTCTTCCCTTTAGTGGCTCGAGAAGAATACGGATACGATGAACCAGATACCAAGAAGTAATACAATGGAGGAGAAGAATACTTCTTCTTTAGATGAACTTATTTGTGGTTTACCTTTAGAGTTACAAGATCGTATTTTTCAGTATATTCCTCCTACTTAGAAGATCGTATTCGTGGATTACCTTTGGAGCTACGAGGAACGGATTTACCAAGAATTTGTTCACATTCAAATGAAACGTAAAAAAGAGTTACATCCTTTACGGACAGACTTGTTGTAACCAATGGTATTTTGAATACAATAAGAGACATTTGATTGCTAAGAAGATATTCAAATGGTCAGACATTGATGAAAATCTACATCACCAATTTAAGACATTGGTGGGGGCTACCTAACAATGTAGCAGTGGAATATAGAATTCCATGGGAGGATGTGAAGGGAAAAAAATGTGACTAACATAGACGAATACCAAAAAACTGTTAGAAGAAATGTCTCCTGAGACAAATCACATTTTTGTGTTTTGAAATTAGATTGGATAATCACTGAAACTGGTGTTGGATCCTATAGATATCCTTTACCTACCGATTCCGTTTGGTTAGTGTGTGAGTATTTTGTCACCAAGAAACCTACTCTACAAGATCGCATTCGTGACTTGTCTTCAAAGTTACAAAAACGGATTTACGATGAGTTGGTTCAAATTCAAGTGAAACGTAAACTTCAAGTGATTCCTCGATTTCAAGGCTATGGCTACTTTCGTCGCTATCAGAAAATTGATTCTGAACAACGACTATCACCAGTATCGTGAAGAATACAAAAGAGAAGTATTATTTCCAAATCGGAAACCTTTACCCAAGTACATTAGTGTCATGCCTTTGAATGTGCGCGAAACAGATTTACCGTGAGTTTCTGAAATTACAAGTGAAACGTAAACTCAAAGTCATTTCTCGATTTTTACGCTATACCCTCTTTCAAGGGCATAGAAGGAATGGTCATGGGAAACGTCTATCACAACTTCTAGTCCTGAAGGAGACTGTCTCAAAAGGTTCCAACCTTGGGAGCCTGGCTATAAAAACATGCCACCCAAGATACCAACCTTAGCCCATCGATCCCTATAAAGAGGAGGCGGCACGTCTCAAATCACTTTACTACTCGTGAAACGGATTCTGTGACACAGGTTACTGCCTGACTATAAAAGAGTGGGTATGCCTGAACTCTACACACCAGTTGTGAAACGGATTCCGTGGAAGGAAATCATAGATAAAATTCAGACCTTAGAGGAATATAAAGAAGTGATACAAGAACTGTGTCCATTGAATTTTGGGACGTTATGTGGTGTGTGTCTTAGTGACTACTTATCTTGGATTTCGTTTTCCCAGGACATTCGTTGTGGACTATTTTTTGAGGACAAGTGTTTGGCCTTGGATCTTTTGAAGGATCCGTGGTTGTTTTGGACTCAATTGTTGAGTACCAAAAAACAATAAGACCGTGTGTTCTTCTTCGGACTTAGTAGAAGATGAAGACTATAAAAACTTGATTTTTTCAGTCCACGAAAGAAACATTGTACGTATAGGCGTTGAGAGTGTGAAGAAAATTAGTGACGTACTCCATGTGAAGAAGACATTCGTCCACACTTTATCTGTGCATAAAACATTTCAAGAAGTGTGTACTGCTAGTGAGTTACACCAACAACTTTTCCATTGGAAAGATGTACGACCTGGAGAAAACCTTGGTTTTCCAATATTGGTTACAAGAAGTGGCCCCAGTTCAGCCAGATTCTGGCAACCACTTATTGATAACATTCTAAAAGTGAAAAAAAAAAAATGGGAACCTCCATGGGAAAACTCTAAGAAGAAGAAGAAGAAGTACCTGGACACCACTACCACTACTGCTGTGGTTCCAATACCTCTTGAGGAGGAACACCACCCTTCTTTACCACCACTACCGTCAGTGAATTCAAAAAAGACGAGTAGAGAAGAATGTTACCACAAACAGTGGTGTCTTTCATTGACTTGGACACAAAACAATTGTTGTTCCTTTTCTTGTTTAGAGAGAACTTTAGCTGTTTTAGTGATAGTCTTAATTGTGTACGGTGTTCGGTTTAATTGTATATTTTCTCACAAATTCACTTCTTCATGCAAATTTGTAAAATATGTTATTGTTTTGTGGGTTGGTTTGTTTTTACAAAAAAAAATAAACGTGTATGAAAACGTATAAAATGCCTTGGGTTTTTTGTCTTCTTCTCAAAAATCTTCTTACCTCAATCATGGCTACATCATCTTCTTCTTCTACCTCGTCTGCCTCTTCCTCCTCTTCTGTGGTGAAAGTGATTGACGAAAAGTTAGATCGACAAAGTTGGAATGCCTTTGTATCTGCGCCATCCATTTAACATGTTGATTGCTGGACCGAGTGGTTCAGGGAAAACCGAATTTGTCAAACGATTGATCGAACACAAAGCTGATTTGTTTGATCGTCCACCTCAACGTATCGTGTGGTGTTACAAAGAGTGGCAACCGTCTTACACGTTATTGAAAGAAAGTCAAGGAGAAACCATTCGTTTTGTAGAAGGCATCCCCTCACGAAGACGATGGAATCGTGTCTGACGTGAGTCAAACTCATTTAGTTATTTTTGATGACATGTTAGGAGAAGAACGAAGAAGAAATTAAACTTTGGTTTACACGAAAAGGTCACCATCGTAATGCTAGTATTGTCCTACATTACTCAAAATTTATTTCAACAGAGTAAAGCTCATCGAACATTAGTTTGAATGCTCATTACGTGGTCTTGTTTAAAAGCCCCAGAGACAAATCTCAAGTACAAGTGTTTAGCCAAACAGTTAGGAGCTCCTTGGCTCAATAATGCGTACGACGATGCCACTCAAACCCTCACGAGTATTACTCATTGACTTAAAACCTACCACTCCTGACTATTTGAGATTTCGTGCAGTATCTTTCACTCTTGGGGTCAAGAAGGTGGTCGCTGTCATTTACACGTCCCCTTCAGCCCATTTTTAAAAAAAACTATAAAAACAACCTACAACGTCTTTCTGTCACACACTCTTTTTGGAGAGGACTTCCTTTCAATCGCATCCTTCGGCAAAATTGATTCGTGCCTTGTATGGCATTAGTCGTGGAAAAAAATGCACAAGTTCGTGCTCATTTGTTAGAAGCGAGTCTGAAAGAAGTGTTACGATGGTTTACTTTGACGGCACGTCAATTACTACAAGGCATCATTCACATCCCTCATCAAACTCAACGTTTTTTTCAAAAACATAAATCGGCATTGTCACAACTGGCTGATCCTAGAATCGATTCACGGACTAAAAACAAATCATTTTAACTCCTGGTGGAAGTGGTTCTTTAGGAGGAGTCATGATTCGTTCCCTTTTGAAATGGGATCCTAATGATACCAAAGCCAAAAAACCCAAATCACCTAAAAAGAAGAAGAAAAAAAAGTCCAAGAAGAAGAAGAAAACCAGCCCTAAGAAAAAGAAAAGTCGTGCCAGAAGAAGAAAACCACACCTACCACTACCACCCGACGTAAAACAGGTACTGCAGCCAGGACGCAAACGTACACCCGCAAAACACCACCACCACCACCACCATCATCATCATCATCATCACAGTCCCCCATGATGATGGCAAGATCTCCTTTGGCGTCCACCTCTTCCTCTTTGTCTTCTTCACCACCCCTCTTTTACCATCGATGCCTGTCAAACCAGACTTAAGATCCGTGTTTCCTAATTTGATGCAAAAATGGAAACCAATTTCGAAAGTCACCCCGTCGGGACCGTCGACTCAGCTGATTTAGCCATGGCAGCAGCCTCCCACAAGTACCATCCCCCTAATAACCAAAGTCCAAGAAAGAACTGGTATCTTACAAAGTTTAGTAGATTTATCCAAACAAGAATTGAGACGATTTAGTCCCTTGAAACACCTCAACGTCAAGTGCAGACCTGTCGTGAAGTTGGGTACGTCGTACAGACAATCAGTGGAGACGTGTTCCAGTATAAAATAGAAGGGTACCCTGCCTAAAAGACTTCAAATTTGTTTTCTACCGACTTAAAAAAGATGGCTCCCAAAACATGTTCACCACCACCACCAAAAAAAGAAGAAAACCAAAAAAAGGACGACTTCCCTCGTCTGGCCAAACATTGGGATGTCTTGTCTGTCTTGACCAAATCCAAACCTCCCATGCGAAAACAACTCATTCAAACAGCTCTAAAGAAATCATCGATACATACCGTGTGTGAATGTTGTTTTGAACGTGTTAAAAGGAACGGTACCTTTGTCTAAGATACAGAAACAAAAATTAGGGAAACATCGGAATGTTCTTCGTCAAATGGTGAAAAAAGAAAATACCTCTTCAACAAAAGAAAAAAATGTTGGTACAACGAGGTGATTTCTACTATGCTGTTAGGACCGTTGTTAAAAATAGCGGGTCCTTTGTTAGGAACAATTGCTGGACCACTTTTAGGAAAAGTCATGCGATAAAAAAAAAAAAAGAAGGATAAAAAGGACCACCCTTCTCTGAATGACCACACCTTTTTGTACCTTTGAATGAAATGGAAGGACGAAAACTGACTTTTAGTACCTTACAAACGATGGATGGATTTCATCGATGGAACGAAACAACGGATACCTCATTTACGCAGTCAATCCTAATCTCAACGAAATGTCTCAGTTACAACAAGAAATACAATCCGCTGATGGAACGTAACGATGTGTCCGAAACAGAAAAAACCCAACGGTACGGTCAACTTTTACAACGTCTACAACTCTTTCGTCAAAAAGCAAGTCGACGAACAGCTCCACCCACTCTGAGAGATTTTAAGGCTCTCATGAAAAGCGCACCTAAAGTCACCACCTAAAACAGACGCCGGTACAGGGTATGACCGTCAAGAAGAAGAAGAAGAAGAAGAAGAAGAAGAAGAGTTTTTACTAACTCCACCTCTTAAAAAATATAAAAAGTTAGCCACCCCAGATTGGATAAAAAGAAAAAGGGTCTACCCCTTTATCCTCAGAAAAGAAAAAGAAAGAAGTGAAGTCAGAAGTAAAGAAAGAATTCAAAACAGAACCGATAACCCCTGATGTATCGAACTCCCTCTTTTACCCAGTAGCACGTCGGAACGTAAACAACAACAATCCAAAAAGATACCTCCACGAAGAAAAGAGTATTGGAAATTGGTTAACTTATTCTTCTTGAGGAAAAAAATCATGGAGTAAACTGTTAGCTAGCATTTATTACAATCCTGGCCATGCTGCTGGTTACGGAGGAGTTCAAAAATTATATCGAGCTGCTAAAAGTCAATTGAAAAGTGTACGTTTACCCGAAGTACGACGATGGTTACAAAACAATCGACGTACACGTTACACAAACCCATTCGACGCAAATTTTTCTAGAAGTACTACTCAAGTGGAAGGGATCGATCATCAATGGCAAGCTGATTTAGCGGACGTCTCTCATTTAGCTTCTTACAATCGTGGTTACAAAATATTTGTTTTGTGTCATTGATGTGTTTTCCAAATTTGCTTGGGTCGTACCTTTGACTTCTAAAAGCAGTACCGAATTGGTACGAGCCTTAAAATTGGTCTTGAAACAAAGTGGACATCAACCTTTACGATGGCAAACGGACAAAGGTACCGAATTTCTAAACCAAGCTTTTCAAAAAGAATTGAAACAAAGACACAATTCATTTTTTTACGACCGAATATCCTTGAAACCACAGCCAGGTATCCGTCGGAACGTTTTCAAAGAACTGTTGAAAGAAACGCATGTGGAAATATTTTACACATCAACACAACTCTCAAGTACAACTCGACGTATTACCTCGTTTGGTTTAAAAGCGTACAATCATATCTCGTACCATCGTAGTATTGGATGTACCCCGATCCCCCGAAGAGGTCAGGCCCTGAAAACGAAGTGTCTGTGTTTGAGTAAATTATTTGGTTCACCCCACGCAGATCAAAAAAGAAAAAAGAAAAAAAGAACACCTTTGTTGAAGTTATTAAAAGACGGGAGATTGGGTTTTTTTTTCGGTATCGGAAAAACCAAACGTACTTTTGACAAAGGTTTATTTACCTAACTGGACTACCGAATTGTTTCGTGTCACTACCCCCGTCCGTGGACGTGAT
>JAQPZY010000420.1:0-27500 GCA_029931535.1 Margaritifera margaritifera
CAGCAATAGACAGCTTTGCTAAATCCAGTTTCATTTGATAATTTATCATCTAAAATATATCACTTCCTCATCAGTGACATGCCATAAATCTCACCAAATAAAAAATAAATAAAAAATAACCAAAGTCTGTTGATTGCACAATGTTTTCCAAAGGCAGTGTCCTGAATTTTTGGGTTATCTAAGAATAATGCACCCATAAAAGTCTCCATCTACAGTAACAAATAATATAAAAGTCGTGTAATTGAGATTAATAGGACATAAACCCTTTTCCTGATGTAGCTGTTTAGTATGACGATACGGTCAATTTAGCGAACGGAGAACATTTTTAACTACTAGGACTGTAATTTTCTTGTCTGACTCATCCAAAATAATAATAAACCAGTCTACTGCAAACCCTGTGTCTGAATATAATGAGATTTGAAAAGCGTTTTGTTTTTGTTTGTTTGTTGGTTTTTGTTTTTTTTAATTGTTTTTTTTTCTGTTCTTGCTGTTGTTTGTTTGATTGTTTATTTTTTTGTTTGTTTGTTTTTTAAGACAGTATTGTTTTAGGTTTGTATGGTGTTCTCTTCTTTTTATTGAACTAAACTTGCTTCTCTAATGGCGTAAAGGTTAATAAATCAATATTATTACCCCCGATAAAAAGTACTAATTCGGGAGATAAATACATGCAAAAGCCTGCGGTGGTACATTACTAAGCAAAAACTTGTCGGTGGTACATTACTAAGCAAAAACTTGTCGGTGGTACATTACTAAGCAAAAGCCTGTCGGTGGTACATTACATTAGAAAGTATACATACTGCAACACGTTCTTTGTCTTTGGTTCTTCAATGTTACAAAGAAATGTGTTGGATCGAGGTAAATGTTGTAACCATCTGGTGTAGCTATAGAAACAATGTCAAGGTCACTCGACGATTCTGTTTTCCCACTCTGTGTTGATGTGCTTTCACTGGAACAATAACCTGTTTGTGGAAGAACACAAATACTTTGGTTATATTATAAATATTGGAGTAATTTTGAGCGTAAACGAGCAAGAAAGCAATCTAGTGGATTTCCATTTGTCTATCAACATCTCTCTCTCTCTCACTCTCTCTCTCTCTCTCTCTCTCTCTCTCTCTCTCTCTCTCTCTCTCTCTCTCTCTCTCTATATATATATATATATATATATATATATATATATATATATATATATAATTTAATTCTCAAACTAAGAATATGAGTCTTCAAATTTATACAAGACAACAAGACAATAAGCAAAGCAAAGTTTGTGACTGAAAGTGAAAATAAGCTTTAAAGTAAATTTCCAGCCTACCTGATGTGATTTCTCCATCACGTCCTCTAATATCGTCTTCAACCTAAAATAAAATGAAACCGATCAATATGACAGTACTGTTGTCGTAAAAATACAAATAAAATTATTATTATTATTTATACCCTTATTTTATATATTTTAATTATTTTCAATTTAAATGGATATTTGAATTAATAATTAATTTGCTACGTTTGGAAGGTGAAAACCTGAATATTGTTTAGTATTATCGCTAGCCATGATAAGGTAGTTTCAATTTTCAGGTTTTTAGTGCAGAGATCTTCATTAAGTATGTTCAGCTGCTTGGGATTTGTTTTCATTCGCTTCCCGACTTGACCCATGTTTCCGCTAGTTGTTTTATAATTGCTTTCCTAAACGTATCTGCCTCAGAAGCTCTCTGAGTACAAAGAAGGTTTCTGTTGAACATAATCATAGTATCGGAACGATCCGCTATCTAGATATAAGACGTTACAACACACACTCACACGCACGCACACACACACACACACACACACACACACACACACACACACATTCTTTTCATCATCTTAAACCAGCATTCTTATCCTCCTCGCTTGTGCCCTACCACTATACAAAGGAAGGAAAATTATCCTAATCTATGTCATTCGTAAAACCGGATGTTCCTGATGAATACAGCCATTATCTTATCGTCATGGCGCACTCTTAAGGAGATGGATGAAATTAGTCTAGTTCTTCCTGGCCTCAAAAGCACGTTGTTTTTTTTTTTTTTTGGGGGGGGGTTGCCTTCTTCTTTTGTACCCTCCCTTCTCCCGCATCCCGCCAACCCCCCCCCCACCCCACCCCCCGAAACTCTATCTTTAAATATATTTACATATCTTTCTCAGTTGCCGTTGGTTAGTCTCTTTCTCTTATTCCTTTATTGTTTGATCACCTGAACATACTTAAAGATCCATGCACTACAGCATACTTAAAGATCCATGCACTACAACATACTTAATGGAGATTCATGCACTACAGCATACTTAATGAAGTTCCGTGCACTACAACATACTTAATGAAGATCCATGCACTACAACATACTTAATGAAGATCCATGCACTATAACATACTTAATGAAGTTCCATGCACTATAACATACTTAATGAAGTTCCATGCACTACAACATACTTAATGAAGATCCATGCACTACAACATACTTAATGAAGATCCATGCACTATAACATACTTAATGAAGATCCATCCACTATAACATACTTAATGAAGTTCCATGCACTATAACATACTTAATGAAGATCCATCCACTACGACATACTTAATGAAGATCCATTCACTACAACATACTTAATGAAGTTCCATGCACTATAACATACTTAATGAAGATCCATCCACTACAACATACTTAATGAAGTTCCATGCACTAAAACGTACTTAATGAAGTTCCATGCACTATAACATACTTAATGAAGATCCATGCACTATAACATACTTAATGAAGATCCATGCACCTGAACATACTTAATGAAGATCCATGCACCTTAACATACTTAATGAGGATCCATGCACCTTAACGTACTTAATGAGGATCCATCCACTACAACATACTTAATGAAGATCCATGCACTACAGCATACTTAATGAAGATCCATGCACTATAACATACTTAATGAAGATCCATGCACTACAACATACGTAAAATAGATCCATGCACTAGAGCATACTTAATGAAGATCCATGCACTACAACATACTTAATGAAGATCCATGCGCTATAACATACTTAATGAAGATCCATCCACTACAACATACTTAATGAAGATCCATGCACTACAACATACTTAATGAAGATCCATGCACTATAACATACTTAATGAAGAGCCATGCACTATAACATACTTAATGAAGTTCCATGCACTACAACATACTTAATGAAGATCAATGCACTACAACATACTTAATGAAGATCCATGCACTACAACATACTTAATGAAGATCCATCTACTATAACATACTTAATGAAGATCCATGCACTACAACATACGTAATGAAGATGAATGTACTATAACATACTTAATGAAGATCCATCCACTACAACATACTTAATGAAGATCCATCCACTATAACATACTTAATGAAGTTCCATGCACTATAACATACTTAATGAAGTTCCATGCACTACAACATGCTTAATGAAGTTCCATGCACTACAACATACTTAATGAAGTTCCATGCACTACAACATACTTAATGAAGATCCATCCACTACAACATACTTAATGAAGTTCCATGCACTAAAACGTACTTAATGAAGTTCCATGCACTATAACATACTTAATGAAGTTCCATGCACTAAAACGTACTTAATGAAGTTCCATGCACTATAACATACTTAATGAAGTTCCATGCACTATAACATACTTAATGAAGATCCATGCACTATAACATACTTAATGAAGATCCATGCACTACAACATACTTATTGAAGATCCATCCACTACAACATACTTAATGAAGATCCATGCACTACAACATACTTAATGAAGATCCATCCACTACAACATACTTAATGAAGATCAATCCACTACAACATACTTAATGAAGATCAATGCACTACAACATACTTAATAAAGATCAATGCACTACAACATACTTAATGAAGATCCATCCACTATAACATACTTAATGAAGATCCATCCACTACAACATACGTAATGAAGATCCATGCACTATAACATACTTAATGAAGATCCATCCACTACAACATACTTAATGAAGATCCATCCAATATAACATACTTAATGAAGTTCCATGCACTATAACATACTTAATGAAGTTCCATGCACTACAACATGCTTAATGAAGTTCCATGCACTACAACATACTTAATGAAGTTCCATGCACTACAACATACTTAATGAAGATCCATCCACTACAACATACTTAATGAAGTTCCATGCACTAAAACGTACTTAATGAAGTTCCATGCACTATAACATACTTAATGAAGATCCATGCACTATAACATACTTAATGAAGATCCATGCACTACAACATACTTAATTAAGATCCATGCACTACAACATACTTAATGAAGATCCATCCACTACATCATACTTAATGAAGATCCATGCACTATAACATACTTATTGAAGATCCATCCACTACAACATACTTAATGAAGATCCATGCACTACAACATACTTAATGAAGATCCATCCACTACAACATACTTAATGAAGATCAATCCACTACAACATACTTAATGAAGATCAATGCACTACAACATACTTAATAAAGATCAATGCACTACAACATACTTAATGAAGATCCATCCACTACAACATACTTAATGAAGGTCCATGCACCTGAACATACGTAATGAAGATCCATGCACCTTAACATACTTAATGAGGATCCATGCACCTTAACGTACTTAATGAGGATCCATCCACTACAACATACTTAATGAAGATCAATGCACTACAGCATACTTAATGAAGATCCATGCACTATAACATACTTAATGAAGATCCATGCACTACAACATACGTAAAATAGATCCATGCACTAGAGCATACTTAATGAAGATCCATCCACTACAACATACTTAATGAAGATCCATGCACTATAACATACTTAATGAAGATCCATCCACTACAACATACTTAATGAAGATCCATGCACTACAACATACTTAATGAAGATCCATGCACTATAACATACTTAATGAAGAGCCATGCACTATAACATACTTAATGAAGTTCCATGCACTACAACATACTTAATGAAGATCAATGCACTACAACATACTTAATGAAGATCCATGCACTACAACATACTTAATGAAGATCCATCCACTATAACATACTTAATGAAGATCCATGCACTACAACATACGTAATGAAGATCCATGCACTATAACATACTTAATGAAGATCCATCCACTACAACATACTTAATGAAGATCCATCCACTATAACATACTTAATGAAGTTCCATGCACTATAACATACTTAATGAAGTTCCATGCACTACAACATGCTTAATGAAGTTCCATGCACTACAACATACTTAATGAAGTTCCATGCACTACAACATACTTAATGAAGATCCATCCACTACAACATACTTAATGAAGTTCCATGCACTAAAACGTACTTAATGAAGTTCCATGCACTATAACATACTTAATGAAGTTCCATGCACTAAAACGTACTTAATGAAGTTCCATGCACTATAACATACTTAATGAAGTTCCATGCACTATAACATACTTAATGAAGATCCATGCACTATAACATACTTAATGAAGATCCATGCACTACAACATACTTAATGAAGATCCATCCACTACATCATTCTTAATGAAGATCCATGCACTATAACATACTTATTGAAGATCCATCCACTACAACATACTTAATGAAGATCCATGCACTACAACATACTTAATGAAGATCCATCCACTACAACATACTTAATGAAGATCAATCCACTACAACATACTTAATGAAGATCAATGCACTACAACATACTTAATAAAGATCAATGCACTACAACATACTTAATGAAGATCCATCCACTATAACATACTTAATGAAGTTCCATGCACTACAACATACTTAATGAAGAGCCATGCACTATAACATACTTAATGAAGTTCCATGCACCTGAACATACGTAATGAAGATCCATGCACCTTAACATACTTAATGAGGATCCATGCACCTTAACATACTTAACGAAGATCCATGCACCTTAACATACTTAATGAAGATCCATGCACTATAACATACTTAATGACTGATTAAGACGTTCTCTCAAGTCACATTTTAATAGCAGTCTAACAATTTATGTGTTTCACTGAAACAAAATTATTGACGATTTAAATAATTCATTGAAAGTGGTTGATAGACTTGCGTTCATAGGTTTACCAAGATTGCCAGATACAAATTTTGTACAATGTAATTGTATGCAGACATTTTTGTTGCAGCAGCCAACATCAAGACAAAATAGTTTTATTTCTGCCTATCTGATTCATATCGTTTACGTTCTACATCTGAGCATATTAAATAGGAAGAAACTCTTGTATTCTGGTTTTTGGTCAAACTGCGTGTTACATATAATATGAATCAACAAGGAAGCTAATTAATACTTCTGCCATTAATTCACCCTCAACATGCGTCAATTCATCGTATTAGCACGATGGTGGCTTGATAAACATTTTGTCTAGTCATTGTCTATACGGCACATGTCAGCCATGACAAATAAGACTTGAATAAATACATCACGGAAGAACATTTTTAATTATTTTATTTAGTGGTTTCCACGAAGTCTGCATTGGCTATTGACTCAATTTTCTATTCACTGTACCCGTCAATAAAAAAAGAAAGAAAATCAAGAAAAATGGCATGAATTAGCGAACAACAAAACCATCACTAACGTCCGCCAAACATCAAAATCCAGACTCTTATCATCACTCATTTACATTTTCCTGGAGAAATCACTGAATTGTTCTTTCCACGTGGCACTAGGTCATACAGCGCGTAATAAAATGACGCCAGAATGGACTCATATTTTCCGACAATTTAAAGTTGATTTTACTACTACAAAGTTTGAAGCTCAACCAATCAAAAATAGCGTTACATTCGTGGATGCTTCAGAGTACAAGTTCATCGCATTACAAGGAAACATTTTTCCTAATGAGGGCAATAGTCCATCTGTAATTAATTGGACGAAGGTGAAATAGACAAATGTTATGTACCTACGTAGATATAACGTAGATTAATCTGAGGAAAAATATGAGCTTCATAACACTGAGTAGAATGTCCTTTTATTATTATTATTATATATATATATATATATATATATATATATATATATATATATATATATATATATATATACACACATTGCGATGGCTTATTAACAGAAATGTACGGTGATGTGTATTTCTATGTATATAAACATTCCGATGGCTTTAATTATTATTATTATTATTATTATTATATATATATATATATATATATATATATATATATATATATATATATATATATATAGAGAGAGAGAGAGAGAGAGAGAGAGAGAGAGAGAGAGAGAGAGAGAGAGATACACACATTGCGATTTTTTATTAACAGGAATGTATGGCGATGCGGATCACTTCAGTATGTATTAGGTTTAAACGGCACATCAGCACAATATTGGCTATATGGTGATGATTAAAGGTAATGTTCTAAAAAATTATTTTTTTAAAAAAGAATTGCTCAAAAACTTTAGGAAGATAAACCCTTCTAAATAGACATAAACTTGAATTACTACAATAACAAAGAGAACCGATTACGACATTAAAATGTATATAAAAGATAAAGGTATAAAATATTAAATCCTTCAAATATAGAGTCAATTTGTTTTTATACAAACCGCATTCCCTCAAAAAGTCCAAGATTTTTTCTGGTGGTACATTGGGCAAAAAGAAAAAAATATAGTTGGTTCAGGTTGCCCGACCGACCCTAGTGTTTAGCCTCCGACTCTACCGTTTTTTTTTCGCTAAAAAAAAAAAAAAAAAAAAAAAAAAAAAAAATCGCCGAGTCACCAACCCCGTATGTGACGATGACGATTTGTACTGAATTACAATACCAAAGTAGCAATCGGAATACTCGATTTTATTCGCTCGTTTGCTTGTAAAACGGAAATGCGTAGTGATGAACAAAAAACAACATGGCGTGTGGAAGAAGCGTCCTTTCTACTCTACTGGCTGTGAAGCATAATAACTGATATCACGGCAACAGCGGCAATTATTTATTGTCAGTGAATCATGATTGGACATTCATGGACCCGTTTCAATCAAAACACCCAGTCTTCAGCTCGAAAGAAGACCGGATGCTCTGTTCGGTTTCGCCGACATCTGCAGACAAGGACAGATACGAAGTTAGAAATCTCTCTAGTATCAATCAAGTCTGACAGACAGGTAGATGGTATTAAGCAAACTAAATTCACAATGCACATTTTCAGGCATAGATTTGTTTTTCCATGCTAAATGTATACAATAAAACAAATAGCCAGCAAATTAAAACGTATGAAACAGATAATGGTGTTGTTTGTGAGTTGTCACCAAAAACTGCAGGGTCCAAATCCGCTTGAGCCTGTTTATGAGAAAATTCCCCTTTGTTTGCAGAAGGTTCATGGTTCTACTCTTGAAAATGGACTGAAGTGCACATGGGATCTTCTTCCAACAAAACTTGCTGCCAAGGGTACATAAATACATAAAGACGCTTCTCAAGGCAGAACGTTTACTTGCGGTGAACCTTAATTATAATACATATACATGTATTCATTTATTTTTAAATATAATATTTTTATTAAAAAAAAAAAAATCCTACCGACCTACCCTATTTTTTTTGGCTATGTAATCTGAACCACACATATAATGTATTTGGGCCTTATCACAAACTTCCTTAACTGAATTCACATCAAAAACATGTATCTCACAGGAAGGAAATCTATACACTTGGCAAGAATGTGTTCCACTATCAATGGACACTGGCTCTGTCTGTCTGTCTGTCTGTGTTTGTGTGTGTGTGTGTGTGTTAGTACATTCAAATTACACGTGGTAACAGTGGTGTACTGGCCATTGGGCATACCGGGACAAATCCCGGTGGGCCGCCGCAAAAAAAATCCGTTTTTACCGGTGTTTTACTGGTGTGAGCAAAACCCCGGGCCCGTCCCGGCAGACCGCCGCATCGGTGGGCCGGTGTGCCGTCAAAAAAATCCGTTTTTACCGGTGTTTTACTGGTGTGAACAAAACCCCGGGCCTGTCCCGGCAGATAAGTCCAGGCCCGAGTTGCTTACCCAGTACACTCCTGCGTGGTAAGCGTGCTGGAAGACTATTACACGTGTTTCGTCTACCATCAGAAACATTAAGTCGGATAGTCTAAATAAAAAATGTCATCATCGCGTGTGAATACAGTGAATTCAGTGCTGTTCAAATGCTAGACATAATTTATATTGAAAATGCCGTTAAACTGTACTGGTATGTGATTGAGTTTCTTGTTATTTTTAATACAAACTCTGAAAGCATTTTTGTTTCTGACATTAGTGTATTCATGTAGTATTCTTGACATTTGTAATCCCGACAAACAACAATGTAGGCGACAAGATACTATATGTATCATTTACAATTGTATGGCTTGCATAATTTAATTTGCTTGAAAAGATGAAATTAATTTTGACAGTGTTGTCTTTCATATGTGGGTATCAGTGAGAGATTAAGGGGTTTGAGTGGGAGTAAACAAGTAAAGCTTTAGCCACCACCACCACCACCAGACTTTTTTTTCCAAATACCATATGAGGGTGTTCAGCTACGTTTGTCTTTACAAGCTTTACAACACTATCCCCCCTTATTTAGACCTTTGATTCCCCAATCAGGACCCAACAGTATCCCCCCTTATTTAGACCTTTGATTCCCCAATCAGGACCCAACAGTATCCCCCCCTTATTTAGACCTTTGATTCCCCAATCAGGACCCAACAGTATCCCCCCTTATTTAGACCTTTGATTCCCCAATCAGGACCCAACAGTATCCCCCCCTTATTTAGACCTTTGATTCCCCAATCAGGACCCAACAGTATCCCCCCCTTATTTAGACCTTTGATTCCCCAATCAGGACCCAACAGTATCCCCCCTTATTTAGACCTTTGATTCCCCAATCAGGACCCAACAGTATCCCCCCCTTATTTAGACCTTTGATTCCCCAATCAGGACCCAACAGTATCCCCCCCTTATTTAGACCTTTGATTCCCCAATCAGGACCCAACAGTATCCCCCCTTATTTAGACCTTTGATTCCCCAATCAGGACCCAACATTATCCCCCCCCCCTTATTTAGATCTTTGCTTTCCCAATCAGGACCCAACAGTAACACCCCCCCCCCCCCTTATTTAGACCTTTGCTTTCCCAATCAGGGCCCAACAGAATCGCCACCCCCCCCCCTTTTTTTATTTAGACCTTTGCTTCCCCATCAGGGCCCAACAGTATCCCCTCCTTTATTTTTTGAAGATGTGAATATTATTTGAGTCCCCTGATTGAAATTATGTTCAGAAAAGATATTTCATGTCGATAAAGGAATCAATATGTTTTCGCTTACCGTCACCGTTGTTGGAATTTGACCTAGTTCTTCGCAAGGGTCGTATTCCTTCAGCTTCTGCAATCCAGATTGGTCCTCCGCGTTATTTTTAGTATGATCTACAGCATTTTCGTATCCGGAATTCTTTTTTCCCTTTTTGTAACATTTTTCAGTCCTTCTTATGGACACTAAGTTGACTGTACTTAGCAACATTTTTTAAAAAATTATTGTACTTTGGCAAAGTTTGTCCTTCGTGTATTCGAAATCCAATCAGTACACGTCATAAGTTTTTGAAGAACCAAAGATCTTTGAGTTCTTTATAAAATGTTGTTCTGTAAAGAAAGCGTCGCTAATGGTTCAAAGTAATACATCTGTGTAATAAATAGGAACTTATTTTTCCCCGGTATATTTTACCAAACAGTTGTTCATGCAGCACTCCCTATCACGGAGGAGAAATTCTTTCCAGCAAAATGGACCTGTATACGTCTGCAGTTTCTTCGTTTATCGAAATCCTTTCCTTTTTCTATGGGAATTCACAAGGAAGGAAGGATGATGTCTCTGAAGGGAAGGAAGATTCTTCAAAAGTAGCTCCTTTCAACACGTTATCTAATTAATAAGTGGTCTGTTTTACAACTCACTGTTGAATATAGGCTGGAGTGTTTGAAATGTTTTTCACACCCAGCTGGTTTATGAATGAACAGGTGTGTATGTATTGCATTCCTTTCTAAACCGCAGCCAATCAAAACAGTGCGGCCGGAGGTTATTACTGCTGAGCGTAATGTATTTATCTACGTCTAAAATGCTGCCTTAAATATACCAACTCATTCCAAATAAATATTGCTTTGTGTAACTTGTGGCAATTGCAGTATTTTGGTTTTCTTGTGTGGTTAACGATAAAACCTTAAACGGTATACTTTGTGTTTAAGGTTTTAAACATTAGCCCATAAGTGAACACCTGAGTTAAGAAAATAATAATAACAACAGGTATAAAAAACGAGCAATGTTTATATAAGTTGCTAAGTATTATTGAAACGATTAGAAAATTTCACTCGAATTCAAACCTCACTCTTCAACAAAATTTCTAAAGTTTTGTCCTTTTACAAATAATATTGTTAAAGTCATAATATACTCTCGGTTTATTCTACTGTATGCTGTCTGTAATTAGGCGCAGAATGAACAAAACGTACATGATGAACATGTACTGCAAGTATTACATATGACTAGGGTTTCTGAGATAAAGTTTTATTTTATCTTTTTTGTTGTTTTGTTTTGTATTTTGTTGCTGTTGTTATTGTTTTGTTTTTTTTTATTCTTTTTTTTTTCGGGGGGGGGGGGGGGTATGTTTCCAAGGGTAAGGCTTGTGTGTTTTGTGGGGTTTAACGCCATTTTTCAGCACATGATAGGCTATACATGGCGGCAGGTATATTTGGTGGAGGAAAACCCGGGAAGAACCACCAACCAACAGGAAGCTACTGGCAAGCTTTCTCATATACCCACGATGGTCAAGCCGAGACTCGAACTAAGACAGAGGGGAAATGTGTAAGTGATCTGTAAAGGTGAGCGCCTTAGACAACTCGACTACCTGGGTCCCCCCGAGAGTAAGGAGCAAGTCATGTATATTTCATCTGATCTTAGGTCCTTGTGATCGAGTGTAAGTGTAGTTTACTTTTAATGTTTTTTTTCTTCAAAAAATTGTCCACAGTAAGGGGCCAGGTCATATATCAACTTACACTTCTTCGCTCCACAGACCATATATAGTCTCGTATATCCGACCTTCATTTAACTAAATAGCGCTGCAAATTCATTCTTACCAAAATCTGTTACTGAACGTTAACCTTATTACAACAGAGTCCAAGAATAACACTTCACAGTGAATAGAGTTATAAAAGATTCCAGTAGGAGAAAGAACAATTGCAACATCTCAGTGCTTTCCACAGGCGGAAAAAAAGCTCGAATGTAATACAGTGGATTATTCTCTTCTCTGTACATTCACCGGAAGTCTGGCCATTCACTCACGTAATTTCCATGTATGGGGTCTTTACCATTAACCATTATGAATAATATGGTGTCTTACTTTGGGCGCAGCGACGTTGTAGTCATGTGATTCAAGTAGTTCCAAAATGGCGGTATCAGTATTACATTCAAGGTGCTTTTGCGTTGGCGGAAAATCCCAAGATGTTGCGAGAGGGCGAAAGGTACATCACAAATCATATATACAAGAATGCGACTTTGTTTTTGTTCCCTAAAGCGATTTTTTTTTTCTCAGTCATATATTATATGACGATGCTTGTTCGTGTGTTCTGCCAGAAGTTACTATCTTTTTAGAATCTTCAAATTACATCGTCATCAGATGCCATACTATCGTCACTAGCCACATGCGAAAATCCGTTACGCTCTCTTTTCACGCGTGGCTGCCTGCGATAAGATTTCTCCGTTTGAATGTGCGTAAAGACAAATACGTCATCAACTAGCCAATGAAACAAACTTTTATATATCAATGGAAGTGACATTTTTTCGACTGATAAGTGGCTGTGTTTTTGGACGAGACAATTCGATTGGCACACTCAATCAGAATGAAAGGTCATGTTTTGTCAACCTTCTGAGAAAACTTTACTCCAACTGGCAATAATTGAGTAAGCAGATTTATGAAAATAAAGATGAAACTAGGAAATCTTATCTTAAACTCTCCTATTTCTTATAGTCTCGTGAATGCAAAGCTAAAATATTTCATTCCTCCAATATTTCATTCCTCCTAGTAACATGCTTATATGCACGCTCAAAGCATATGCATAAGTGGGTGAATATGAAAGACATATAGAGGGATGGAGTATTGAGCCTCATAACGCCACACTGATTCCCTCATAATTATCTTTTTTTCTGCACTTCCTCAGAAAACAAAAACGGAACTGTACATGATAATTCTCATCCCACCCTGTCTGGATTGTGACCATCGGGTACATATTTTGCCTAAAGTTGCTTTGTCATTCACATTATTCCTACAGAATGTGTTTACTGATACAAATGAACAATGAATGACACATAATACAATACTTAGTATCTATATTATGTATTATATGTCTACCATATATAGTAGCAGCTATGCGTGTCTAATACGTCTACCAGTTAAAGTAGTAGCTATGTATGTAAGAGGGTATATACCATTTATGATATACATAAAACACAGTGTTTTGGTAGGTTTGGTTTTTATGGGTTTAACGCAAGTTTTCAGCACATGTTAGGCTATACATGGCGGCCAGTATATGTGGAGGAAGAACCCGGGAAAATCCCGAAAAGAACCACTGACCCACGGGAAGCTACTGGCAAGCTTTCTCACATAACCACATTGGCCGAGCCCAAGACTCGAACCAACGCGGACAGAGGTTAGATGGCAGTGATCAGTAAAGGCGAGCGCCTTAGACCACTCGGCCACCCGGGCCATTGTTTTGGCAGGTAGTTCCAGTCGCAATGTGGAATGCCTGACAAGTGAAAGTTATTTCTGGAAGAGTTTGGAAGAATTTCCCCATCTGAGTGCAACCTGTTTAATATAGGTTAATATCTCTACTTCTCTAAAGTGTATTTATGTCTGTCTGTCTGTCTTCCTCAAGGTATCTAACTAAAACTGAGATTTTTCCATCTGTGATGTAGGATTCTCCCGACGAGCACTTCGAAATAAGTAGATAGAAAGACAGAAATGGATAGATAGGGATATAAAAAGATATTTCTCAGAAATTACTATGGCGAGAAATGTACACATAATCTTTATTACTTCGTCTAGTGCCAACAAATCAACGTCTTTTACGAGATCCAACAGCGCACTCACATTGGGTTCGAAATATGGGTCCTCGTTATCACAGCTCCAACACGCGTGCATACCACCTATGCAGTCTCTGGCTCGATAAATGGTTTTTAGCATGTACTAAGATAAAAGGAAGTCTATCAAAGATTTGGTGGTTTTAGGCAACTTCTCAAGACTACTTATATATTCTAATAGGATAAACCACCTAAAGTTAGCATCTGACCTATTGAATGACCCTTACAATATACATAAGATAAACCACCTAAAGTCAGCATCTGACCTATTGAATGACCCTTACAATATACATAAGATAAACCACCTAAAGTCAGCATCTTACCTATTGAATGACCATTACAATGTACATAAGATAAACCACCTGAAGCCAGCATCTGACCTATTGAATGACCCTTACAATATACATAAGATAAACCACCTGAAGCCAGCATCTGACCTATTGAATGACCATTACAATATACATAAGATAAACCACCTGAAGCCAGCATCTGACCTATTGAATGACCATTACAATAGACATAAGATAAACCACCTGACGCCAGCATCTGACCTATTGAATGACCATTATAATATACATAAGATGAAGCTAATTATATATATATGTATATATATATATATATATATATATATATATATATATATATATATATTCCTTTGTGTCTGGACCAAACTCGTAGCTTCTATTTTAAAACATTGCTTTCTTACTGACACTGTTCATTGGCGAAATACGACCATGAGACCATGATGCGGTTTAATGGTGAAATACGACCATGATGTAGTTTGATGGCCGTCTGCCAATGTAGCAGGATTACATGAATAGAAGGGATTGGTACAGTTGGTGGAACATTTTTCGCAGTATATCCTGTTGACAATGTTCACCTGTTGGTTTTAAGATCAAGGACGGGAAGTATCAGGCTCCATACATCTTCATACATACGTTTTGCTGCGAACAGTTGTCGTTGCGTTAACTTCTCTCTATCTCTCTCTCTCTCTCTATCTCTCTCTCTCTCTCTCTCTCTCTCTCTCTCTCTCTCTCTCCTATGTGCACATATAAGTAAAATTCCTTCATTGTTCTCTCTATAATTTAATCACCTGAGATAATAGGTAAATCGACAGATGACATTCTTACTCTTTAAATTTTAATCCTTCTTCTAAGGGACCGACCATTTAATTTTTAGGGGGGTGGGGGGCTTATAGCTCACCAAAAAACTATTATATCCATTATATAATTTAAATTGATATCTTGAGGCAAAGGAAATAAATTATCCCGGCTCGAAAGAAAATTCCAACCCCAACCCCCAAATGAAAATTAAATGGCCTCACCCCAAAAACAAACTGAGTACTTTGTTTCAAAACAAGTATATGCACACCTGAATGTATCAAAGTACTTTGCAAACTAATAACTTTAAAGCGCCTGATCCAAAACCTTTGAAAATCTGTGACTAGCATGAAAATTACACCTGTATATCCCAAATCTGTGACTAGCATGAGAATTACACCTGTATATCCCACCTTAAACGATACATGGTTGGATCAAAATTTGAAACTATGGCCCCGTGTAGCAACAGAGTTCAAACAAAATACATCATTGTATGCATAGCAACCTAGTGTCAACAAATTCATCAGTGTCGGTACGGCAACCGAGTGTCACCAAATTCATCATTGTCGGTATAGCAACCGAGTAACAAATTCATCATTGTCGGTTGGTACTACCTGCCAATTCAAGTTCAATGGAAATCAGACACAGTGCGATCTCGTTTTCGCTATCTGATTAGTGGAGTAGTAGTAGTAGTAGAAGTAGGGTTTAACGGCACGTCAGCACAATACTGACTATATAGTCCCGATTAAGAGTAAAGTTCAAAAGTTTAAATATAAAGAATTTTTTTTTAAAGCTAATGAATTACTCGTGTTTATTAATGGCATAAACATAAACTTATCCCATTCACACACATACGATACGATAACACTAAATTAAAAAATCAAAATTTTTTATCGCATTTGCTGAAATATTGAATGAACAGTGTTAATTTGCTGGTGTGATATACTATTTTTGCACTAACCTAGTTGTGTGGGGATATGACAACACTAAAATAAAAATAAATTAAAAAAATTCTACCGCAATCCTGACAATATTAAAATAAAAACAAAAATCAATATTCACTGGCGGATTAATCGAAATATTTGATAAACAGTGTTAGTTAATGGTGCAACCCTTGCTGATCCTGCTATTTAAAACCTTACCATTAAAATAAATGGGCGAATAATATGCTGCAATGAAAGTACTTGAAAATCATTAAATAAAAAAATTTAAAAAAGCACCAGCTACCAACGTTGTAATCTTGCGAATTTTGGAGGCAGCCTGATTGGGAAATATAGAAAGCATACTACTATGTGCTATAAAAAATGTGATGATTACACATTCAAGCTGAGGATAATTAAATAAAGATTTTTCCAAGAACAAAAATTGACACAAATTATGAACTGCAAATGCAGAATCAAAAACACCATCGCAAGACTGATAGCATGACATAGAGACAAACACTACGCTGCTGTAAACCAACCAACGCAAACAAAGGAGCCAGACAGAGAAAGCAAACGTGTCACAGTTTACGATCTGATTGATTTAAGCTACTTTGCGTAAACTTAAGGGGAACCGTTACTGGTAAAAATGTCTGAACGTTCTAAGTAACGACCTCAAGGAAGATAAACCAAACAATCGCCATTCATTACCTTCCTTTGTTGGTTTAGTACTCTGGAGTACTCACGGTACTAATTCAGCTCTCATAGTAAACCTATGGAAACACCATGATATTAAAAATTCAAGAACTTTAAATTTCTGAATGCTCATGATCAAACCTATATTTTTCAGTATAGATCCATCCTTGATGCAAGCTTCTGTGTGGAGAAAGTCATATGTCTATTGGCATTTTCTTGATTTACATGTGTTGAAACGTGTTTTCAATTCCGCACCTAAAGAATCAGGTGGTACTTTCAGTAACGAGTGTTCCAAAGTCAAGTCTGTAAAAGGACTGAAATTCCATCAATAAAACATTGTCTCTAAATTTTTTTCAGTTACAAAAGGAAAACCCCTTAAAAGATTATTTTACTAAAATTTTACTTTTCATCATCAACCAATCCAGACCTATATATACTCTATTTTATTTTCACCCATTTCTAGCCTGGTTCCCAATCTTCCATATAAATAGTACCGTGAGTCATGATGTGTTCCTGCATTTGAGCTCTCTGTACACGGAAGCTTATACGGTTTACTGCATTTCAAATCTAACAAATACCGACTACGTGACTAATGCGTCAATAACAGATATTACCCACAGAATTCGGCAAGGCTATTGCCACAGCAATATACAAAAAGTCTGAAATCATTAAGCTTTGACTTGAACCACTAGATTTTTATTATAATAATCTATTACTCACCTTGCAAGCTTTAATGGAAAAAAAAAATTCTGAGTGATTAAAAAATCGCATTTTTATATCTTAAAAGAAATATGTAAATGTATTTTTAAAAAGTACAGAAATAAGAAAATGGAAGAAATTTCGCCTAATATTTTCTTTTCTAAATAAGAAAGATGTGCCGTAAAATGTTCTATCACTTTCATTATGATTATCGTGTCTTGTAAATTTTCAGGTATTTTAATAACTTATTTGAGGGAAAGCTACAGAAATTGTTGTTTTTAAATTATTTGACCTGGTACAAATTATTTTACCTGGTAAGCGCCGGTTACAATTCTTGATATATGTTTATCACCTTGTGATCTTATAGAAAATTAATGATATCTGCCTAAATTTCTGTGATTTTGTTAAGTATCGGTCCCCCTTAATTGACTTTACTGGATATGTTGCACATAACAATTTACTTTGTCTGCACAAATTACAGTTACCTTATGTGGCATCATAGCAACACCCTACACTTACAGCTGTCGAAGAATTGAATTCCTCCAATAGCAGAAAGCAACACGAATTGTGTTAAATGCCCCATGTCCATTGTTGAATGTGAACAAACAGGGGCACCGTTTAGGCTAAATGGACTAAGGTAGCGAAAAAAGTACCTAACTAATTCATGCCACAAGCCACTGACTGCCACAAAATGTTACTAATTGTGACCAAAAAGACCGACATAATTTTTATTTTTGCATGCAGGGCCCTGGATAAGGTCGGTTATTCCCGTTTAAAGTTGGATAAGAGCGGGTAGGGGTGAATGATACATTTCTCTGCTTTAGTCTAGGCTAGACAACAAAAACTACTTTGTGCCCATGTGTAAGTTTAATGTCTAATTTAAGATTATAAATACAAGCAAGATACTAGAACCGATATTGCAAATCTTCAAGTCCTCGATCGCTTCGCTTCAGCCACTCTCCAACTGAATATCTGTTGTGTAACGGCGACGAAAAGGAGAAGGGAAAAGTGCCCGACAACCGGCAGAAGTTGTTGCACATCCCTGTTTATTTTAATATTTTTTTTTAGTTACACCCTAGAATCGACTAGAATTTAAAAAATCAAATCAAAGCATTCAAAACCTAGCTAAATCAGAGTGACGAATAGCAATATAGAAAACATAATCTACCGTATATTCTCACATATAATTCAATACCAACTGCAAAATGCATAGGCCCAGATCTGCCGTCGCATAATGCGCAGGCAGATCTGAGTCTATGTAGTTTGCAAGGACTAATCAGTAGAACAAACAATATAGACCCTGATCTGCCGGCGCATTATGAGACGGCAGATCAGGGTCTATGTTGTTTGCATTTGGACTCAAACAATACGCGAGTGAAGACGGTACCTGCAAACGAATTAGAATTGCAAAGAGAAACGATAGACAATATGTTTAAAACATCACAATATAAAGAAGGAATTTTGAACCTGTTCTTTTTTTTTACAATGGATCGAGCAAAATGAATTGGAACAACTTGATAAGGCTCTCTAAACAAATAGCGGAAAACATGAAAAGGAATTAGAATTAGAGTAAACAGGAGAGTTTTTGTTTGTTTCTTTGTTTGTTTTAACGGCATGTTGAACCCAATATTGGCTATATAATGTGCCGAGGAAATCGGAAATGGGAGTTAAGCGCCTTACCCAAAGTTATGTCAGTATTTACCAATGACTATTTACTTGTGCGTGGATTGTTGCCAGATAAAATAGCTCGCTATGTTAGATACATCTAGTCTCGTGCGTTTCAACGCTTTTTATATCTCTAACCTTTTGAACGACGCGTGCAACGTTTAACGTCGTTTAGAAAGTCTGTACTGTATTGTAATTAATTTTGCATTCTACCGATATAAGAATTCAGTTCATTACAGCTTCAATTGTATAGGATGATGCTGTGATGCCAACTGAGACAATTACAACTGTCCCCACATTTGTGTAGACGACGTAGATTGTCATGTGCCACCTATCCAGCCAAGCAATTAAAGTGCAGGCAAATTAGCTTAAATTAATCAGATCAGAAACTGACAAAATTGGAATGATAATATGGTATTATTTTCAAAATGTTGGTATTATAAAATTGATAAAACACTATTAGGCATACTAATCCATCTCTTTAAAAATTGTATGGCTTTATGTCAACACAAAATCCTTTTGTTATTCACAGAGTTGTATTATTTATATACCATTTCCTGCGTCGACAAGAAAATACATACAGTATTGAATATAAACACAATATGTATATGTGCGCTTCAGTTGATAGATTTTGTCTTTGTATATATTATCGTATTATCGGCCAGTAGCCTCGATTACCAATTGAATAATCTATAATTTTGAATCTTGACACATTTGCATTCTGCGTCTGGTTCTTTTGTTTTCTGTTGGTTGATGAACACCCACATAGTATTTCTCCATATTTTCTGCTATCAGTCTTTCTATCCTTTCTCATTAGACTCATCAGAAGGAAGTTTACAAACTGGCTAGATCGGGATCAGGGCTGGATGGAATATATACGATGTAATATAGACTGTAAATAATTAGAAATGATAGGAGTACATAGATTGTTTAATTGTAATTACAAATAGGTATATAATAATAATAATAATAATAATAATAATAATAATAAACTGCTAATAGAACAAACATTTTTTTTCTTCAAAGTTTCCAAAACTTCACCAAAAATAGACTACTTCCTAAACATTCATATTCTTTTTTTTAATTGACTCCGTAAACCATGTAGTTGTAAATTTGAAGTTATTCACCCGTAATATCATGGACCATGATGAATATATAACCACATTGGTGTGTAGGTGTAGATATATATGAATGTGTTCTCCGGTACATTTATGTTTTTTTTGTTTGTTTTTTTTTTTTTTTTTTAAATAGCTTTGAAATGTTTTGAGTGAAGTTTCAGAAACCAACAACAACAAAAAAAAAAAAAAAAAAAAAGGAATTGGTTGTTCAGGTAGTAATTTAGTTTAATATCCTGTTTTGCTTATTTGAAATTATATGGCACAAAACACATATTGTAATGATGTAATTGATCACAGTGTGTACGTAAACATTAAGCATTAGTGCATTAGTGTTTAGGCTAATTAACCACAAATACAAAAAAAAGGGAATATCATCGATGCAATGCTTGCCTATGATAGCAATATATTATGTCGACTAAAAGAGTACCCCTTTTCTGTCAATAGGCTCTTCTTGGTATGTAAAATAAAAATTTCATCATATTGAATGTACACTGTAATTCCAGTCGATTCGATCTCAGAAAAAAATGCACTTGTATAACGTGTACATGTCCAGTATAGGAATGTTTTTGCTTTATTGTATTTTAGTTTGTTTTATTTTATTTGCTGTTATTATACATTTTTTTTTTTTTTTTTTTGCCGGGGGGGGGGGGGGGGGGGGGGGGGGGGGCTTTTTATATTTAACGGATGGATGCGAAGTGCTCTTTGATGGGAAATTGGAAGGGGACTGGGTTGAGTTTCACATAGGTCGGTAAATACCACCAAAATGATTACAATTAGGAGCAAATGCAGGAAATGTTGGTCGAATCGAGGTGTGGAGGGGATAGGGAGCAAAACCACCTTTGACCTCCGGAAAATCTGCTGCTAGAAGTTAATCGTTTCGGGTGTTTGATTGTTGTTTTGTTGTTACTGTCACTATGGATGAACTCTGCTTAAACAATCCTGTCATAAATTTAGCATTGCAATACAGTGACTATAATTGTTTTGGGTTTTTTGGGGTTTTTTTTAAAGCCCTTAAACGTGTGCATTCTAGATCAGATAAATTACGTGTATTGGGTACACATGTCTCTCTAGAAATCTATTAGAGATTACATGTCTCTCTAGAAATCTATTAGAGATTACATGTCTCTCTAGAAATCTTATATATCTATTAGAGATTACAGGTCTCTCTAGAAATCTATTAGAGATTATATGTCTCTCTAGAAATCTATTAGAGATTACATGTCTCTCTAGAAATCTATTAGAGATTACATGTCTCTCCAGAAATCTATTATATCTATTAGAGATTGCATGTCTCTCTAGAAATCTTTTTATATCTATTAGAGATTACATGTCTCTCTAGAAATCTATTATATCTATTAGAGATTACATGTCTCTCTAGAAATCTTATATATATATATTAGAGATTACATGTCTCTCTAGAAATCTTATATATCTATTAGAGATTACATGTCTCTCTAGAAATCTTTTTATATCTATTAGAGATTACATGTATCTCTAGAAATCTTATATATCTATTAGAGATTACATGTCTCTCTAGAAATCTTATATATTTATTAGAGATTCCTGGATGTATTGGGTACACATGTCTCTCTAGAAATCTTATATATCTATTAGAGATTACATGTCTCTCTAAAAATCTTATATATCTATTAGAGATTTCATGTCTCTCTAGAAATCTTATATATCTATTAGAGATTACATGTCTCTCTAGAAATCTTATATATCTATTAGAGATTACATGTCTCTCTAGAAATCTATTAGAGATTACATGTCTCTCTAGAAATCTTATATATCTATTAGAGATTACATGTCTCTCTAGAAATCTTATATATCTATTAGAGATTATATGTCTCTCTAGGAATCTTATATATCTATTAGAGATTACATGTCTCTCTAGAAATCTTATATATCTATTAGAGATTCCCGGATGTATTGGGTACACATGTCTCTCTAGAAATCTTATATATCTATTAGAGATTACATGTCTCTCTAGAAATCTTATATATCTATTAGAGATTTCATGTCTCTCTAGAAATCTTATATATCTATTAGAGATTACATGTCTCTCTAGAAATCTTATATATCTATTAGAGATTACATGTCTCTCTAGAAATCTTATATATCTATTAGAGATTACATGTCTCTCTAGAAATCTATTATATCTATTAGAGATTACATGTCTCACAAGAAATCTTATATATCTATTAGAGATTACATGTCTCTCTAGAAATCTTATATATCTATTAGAGATTACATGTCTCTCTAGAAATCTTATATATCTGTTAGAGATTACATGTCTCTCTAGAAATCTTATATATCTGTTAGAGATTACATGTCTCTCTAAAATCTTATATATCTATTAGAGATTCCTGGATCTTTTAGAAAATATCATTTTACGATTTACTTAATACATCGTTCTTCCTGTACTGTTTTGCATTACAACTAAATCTACTGTCATTTCTTTGTTTATGACACAGATGGATAAGTCTTCTGCAGACATATCATCTAGTACGTGAACTTCAGAAGATACGTCTATGACTTGCATACAACTTCTGTATGTACATACACCTTCAAAGGTCTACACAGGAATTTCCAGTTCCGCACAAGGTTTTCTATTATTCCAAACCCGTTTTTAACGAAAATCTATTTATGAATGGAATTTCTAACCTTTACATAACAAGTATTTGATTCAAGGTACGATTTGGTCACGTTGACTTCAGAGCTGTCTCGTATTTCCTTGAAAGATATTTCATGCGGAGCCTCTTACTCGCCCTCGTGTCTGTCACAATAACCCCAATTACAAGATAGAAAATGTCTTTACTAGGCAACTGCATGTAAGGATAATAATTAGAAAAAATGCAATAAAAAAGGCTTTGTACTGAGAAAAGCACTATATGTATGTAACAAGAAAAAAGAAAGAAATTTACTTGTTGAGGCGTCTCGTTAGGTCAAGCCTGTATTCTAGGAACTCAGTATAGATAACAAAATGTGTGTGCGTGCGTGCGTGCGTGTGCGTGTGACAAAAACAGCAAAACAACTTCGATATCGCTTTCTGTGATATCAGATGGCTTTTATGACACTAAATGTAATACAAACGCTACATGTAATAAGCATACTAAATGTAATAAGACTTGACGCTAAATGTAATAAAACTTCACGCTTAATGTAATAAAAACGCTAAATGCAAAGTGTTAAAGCTAAATGCAATAACGTCAAATGCAATAGTCAGCGCATCAAGTGCGTATATCAATATATATATATATATATATATATATATATATATATATATATATATATATATATATATATATATATATATATATATATAAATTGATGGTGGCACGTTTTATACATACAATAAAACAAATCTATCGCATGTACAAACATTCAATCAATACAAAAGATATTTACTTACATATACATACACACAATCACATGCACACTCATACATGTATGTATACACTTACACGTTATATATGTATATACATACACCCATCCACATACATATATATATATACACACATACATACATACATACATTCATACATATATGCATACATACATACATAAAAGCTTTTATTTCGAGAATATATATTTTCAAATGGAAGTTCAAACCTTTACATTTATAAAAAAAAAAAAAACCAACATTTGATTCAAGGTACGAAATTGTCACGCCTTCATGTCTGTCTCAATAACCCTTGTGACAAGATAGACAATTTGTTTACCAGGCAACTGTGTGTATGGATAATAATTCTTTTGTTGTTGTAAAACTTAGAAAGAAGGTCTTTATTCTTAACAAAAATAGGATATGTACTTAACAAGAAGAAAACAATATGTTTACTTGCTAAGGCGCCTTTCAAGGTCAAGTCCGCATTCCAGGAAATTTATGTTATAGCAAAAATTGTTTTGAGGTTTTCGACATGCACCAACTAATCAAGTAAAATAAAAACAAAGAAAAAGCACTACCGGAATATCTTTTTCTTTGAGATGAAGACATTATTTCATATACTCCAAGGATGAAGACATTATTTCATATACTCAAAGGATGATGACATTATTTCATATACTCCAATGATGGATCGTTGTCTAATCAAGTAAAATAAGAACAAAGAAAAAGCACTACAGGAATATCTTTTTCTTTGAGATGAAGACATTAATTCATATACTCCAAGGATGAAGGCATTATTTCATATACTCCAAGGATGAAGGCATTATTTCATATACTCCAATTACTCTAAATGTTTATTTTGGGTTTTTTCTTTCTTCTGCTTTTTTCATTCGCTTGTTTGTTTTGTTTTGTTTGTTTGTTTGGTTTTTTTTTTTTTTTTTTTTTTTTTTGTTGCCCCCCCCCCTCCCCATTCTCTTTTGAGGCTTTACAAATACTGAGCAAAGTCAATGAAGGTATCTTTTAAATATAATTACCTTAGAGCGATTGGCTCTTCAAATTTAAACTCCTTTCTCTTTCTTCGTTTTCTTCTTCTCATTCGTTTTCTTCTTCTCATTCGTTTTCTTCTTCTCATTCGTTTTCTTCCTTCTTCTTCTTCTTCTCAGTCGTAATAATTTGCATATAAACAAGTTTATAATATATGTTGTTGCAGTTTTAAAGTTTCATGTTTTAAACAAGAATATACGTTCATTAACTTCAATCTACGTTCATTAACTTCAATCTACGTTCATTAACTTCAGTCTACGTTCATTTACTTCAATCTACGTTCATTAACTTCAATCTACGTTCATTTACTTCAATATACGTTCATTAACTTCAATCTACGTTCATTTACTTCAATCTACGTTCATTTACTTCAATCTACGTTCATTTACTTCAATCTACGTTCATTAACTTCAGTCTACGTTCATTTACTTCAATCTACGTTCATTAACTTCAATCTACGTTCATTTACTTCAATATACGTTCATTAACTTCAATATACGTTCATTTACTTCAATCTACGTTCATTTACTTCAATCTACGTTCATTTACTTCAATCTACGTTCATTTACTTCAATCTACGTTCATTAACTTCAATCTGCGTTCATTAACTTCAATCTACGTTCATTAACTAGTTTTTCGTCTTATTATGTGCAATCTGTTGTTGTGTTTTTACAACATAATTAACGTTTTGTTACACATTACAATATGGAATGCCTGCTGATTCACATTGCAATATGGAATGCCTGCTGATTCACATTACAATATGGAATGCCTGCTGATTCACATCTTTACATATAATTCCGAAGAATTACTAATAAAACATATCTTTGTATAGTGGAGCTATGCCTAACTTGTCAGTATTTGTAACTTATCCCAATTGATTTCTTTAATAGCAATAAAAAATGTTTTACACAGTTAATTTCTTACATTTAAATGGACACATTTTTTGCATTTCAATGAGTCAGATTGCAAATGAGTAATCATTCACATTATTTTCTGTATCTCCATTCTCAGATTGTAGTTTTGACGAGATCCTTTTCCATAACGATTGCCTATTCAACATGACGACGCAAATTTAATTTTGTTGTATAACAAAATTGTACAGATACTAGCAGAACTTTCAGAGCAATTCTCATGGGTCTCGATTTCCATTTATTTAAGAATCACTGTATATTGTCACATGACACTACACAACAAAACCATTCAACAGCAATCTGAGTTGTTTATCATTTGAACCATATCGAGGCTATATTATAGGAGTGTTCATTTAATATGATTTATACAGCGAGTTCAATAATTAAAATCTTTGGCAAGCCATGGTAACCCTACCATTTGGCGACCCTTGTCAACCCAAAATAATCCAGATTGTGTCAAACCTGAGATTCACCTAATCAAACGACTAATTAGTAGTAAACTGTTGTAGTTTGTTTATTTGTTCTCAATTTGTTTTGAAAAGACCGTTCCGTAGGTTCACTCAGTGACTTGTATTTGGCCGCCTATACTATTAGAATATGCATGTAAAAAATCTGAATGACTTATAGTTGACCTAGGCGGTCGTATGCACGATACCCGTCCACGCCAGCCCAGGTCGGCAGCCTCGCTCGGTGTGTACAGATTTTGCTGTGTGTGTATGTGCGTGCGTGTGTGTGTATACATTATATATAAATTGCTATGTGTATATATATATATATATATATATATATATATATATATATATATATATATATATATATATATATATTGATATAATCATATATCCTAACATATAATGTGGGATTCATTCAGGGATAGACTTTTTCCTCTCTGTTTGGTATATATGTGTCAATTTATAATTATAATTTAATGTACAAACCTAGCAATTCCCTAAAAATCCAGTGGGTTCGTGCATATAGTTGAGTGTTCCGTTTGCCAAGTGACAGAGTTCTCGTGCACCTCGAGTCCTTAGCTTCGAACTTGTTCCATCATTGTTTTGGTTCCATCCTTTTGGGGAGATGAGCGCATGGCCGTGTGGTTTGGGTCTCTGGTTCATGAGAGCTAGGCAACTGTTGCCGTTATTCGCGGCATAAGTTCGATTTCCTGCTTGGAACGAACAATAACTCTCTAACCTGTTGGATTATACTTGCGTCATTATACAAAATACGAATAAAACTAAGTCGGACAAATAAATCATTACTATTTTGCCAGTAAGCCTGTCCAATATCCTCTCCGTGAAAATGAACATTAGATGCGTTTTTACGACTAGAACAAACCGTTATGTTCTGTAAGAAAACTTCGTGAGCCAGATCACTTTCTTCTTAACAAACAAAGACAGCTTTGGTGGGGGATGAATGCTATTTATTTTACCTGAGAATTCATTTATTTAACTATTAAGACTCATATCATCCTCTAAGACGATATTAAAATGTTCTACTTTAATCATGGACAAATTGAATTCCTTTGCAGCCCAAAATCTCATGTTTGTTTCCAGGGATGCGCGCACAGTTGTTAAATTCCTTTGCAGCCCAAAGCCCCATGCTTGTTTCCAGGGACGCGCGCACAGTTGTTAAATTCCTTTGCAGCCCAAAACCTCATGTTTGTTTCCAGGGACGCGCGCACAGTTGTTAAATTCCTTTGCAGCCCAAAGCCCCATGCTTGTTTCCAGCGACGCGCGCAC